>JAIOJX010000030.1:67111281-67218281 GCA_022376925.1 Tragulus kanchil | reverse complement strand
AAAAAAAAAATCTTTAAAAACAAAGCAACAGGGTTTCCCTGGTGGTCCAGTGGGTAAGGACAGTATCTTGCAGTGCAAGGGGTGCCAGTTTGATCCCTGGTCTGGAAAGATCACAGGTGCCGCGGAGTGGCTGGACCGATGTGTCCAACTACTGAGCCGGAGCTCTGGAGCGCATGCACCCAGAGCCAGTGCTCTGTGGCAACAGAGGCCACTGTGATGGGAGGCCCACACAGGCCAAAGAACAAATATGGATGAAAACAGATAAATGAAAGACCAACAGAAGTGGCCAAAAAAAAAAAAAAAAAATCTAAAAAAACCCCCACAAAGCTACAGAGAATAGTATCAAGAAACTGAAAAGACATACTACAGGAGAAAATATTTGTAAATCAGTATGTGACAAGAGATTTGTATCTCTAATACACAAAAAACTCTTGTACCTCAATATAAAGACGAACCAATTAAAAATGTGCACATGATCTAAACAGTTCTCCAGAGAAAATAAATAAATAGCTGATCATCTCATGAAAAGATGCTCAACATCATTAGCCATCAGGAAAACAGAAATCTAAACCACAAGTTAACCACCTGATGTTTATAAGACTATTTAAAAAATAAAAATAGGTGTTTTTTGGAGGATACAGTATAATAGAAATCCTCATACACTATGGTGGGAATGCAAGATGGGGCAGTAACTCTGAAAACCCTGGAGGTTCCTCAAAAGGTTGGGCAGACAGTTACCTATAATCTCCAAATTCCACTCCTAAGTATATACTCAGGATTAGCAACATAAACTTGTACATACATGCTCATGATAGCATCTCTTTATAATAACCAAAAAGTGCAAACAACCCAAATGCCCATTAACTGGTGAATGGATAAATATAATGCATTATATCCATGCACTGGAATATTATTCAGCAATAAAAAGGACTTGGTATACTGATACATGTTATAGTATGAACAAACATTAAATATATTATGCTAAGTGGGTCTTCCCTGTTAGCTCAGTGGTGAAGAGTTTGCCTGCCAATGCAGGAGACACAGGTTCGATTCCTGATTCGGGAAGATCTCATATGCCATGGAGCAACTAAGCCTGTGAGCCACAACTATGGAGACTGTGCTCTAGAGCCTTGGAGCCCATGTGCTGCAACTACTGGAGCCCGTGTGCTCTGGAGCCCGACTTCCACAATGAGAAAAGTCACCGCAACAAGAATCCTGCTCACCTCAACTAGAGAGTAGCCCCCACTCCCTGCAACTAGAGAAGAGCCTGCAGCAGCAGTGAAAACCCAGAATAACCAAAAATAAATAAATAGATAATTTAAAAATATATTATGCTAAGTGAAAGAAACCAGCCACAAAGAATCACATATGATTCCACTTATATGACATATCCAAAATAGGCAAAACTAATAAAAGTAGATTAATGGGTATTCACTGCTGGGAGCAATTGGGAAAGAGACTAAGGAATGACTGTTTATGGGACCAGTTTCTTTTGGGGTGATAAAACGTCTGGAATTCGCTAGTGGTGTTGGCTGCACAGCTCCATGAATACTATAAACACCACAAAGAGACAACTCGGTGGAAAAGACCCTAATGTTGGGAAAAATAGAAGGCAGCAGGGGAAGGGGACAACAGAGGATGAGCTGGGTGGATGGCATCAACGACTCAATGGACACGAGTTTGAGCAAGCTGCAGGAGATGGCGAAGGACAGGGAAGCCTGGGGTGCTGCAGTCCATGGGTCACAAAGAGTCAGACATGACTAAGTGACTGAACTGAACTATACGTTTTAAATGAGTGAATTATATGTCATGTGGATTATGTATCTCGATAATGCTATTTTTAAAGTCAGAGTGAGAAAGCAAAAATGGCAAAATGTTAATAGTGAATCCAGAGGAAGGGTAAGAGTTCATTCCATCATTATGTCCCTATTTCTGTAGGTTTGAAACTTTTCAAAATGAGATGAGAAAAATAATGCTACAAAAAATGTGGTTTGGGAACATTAGCACTGACCTCGAGTAACAAAGGTTTAATTTTTCATAGATGAGTGGATTCAACGATGGCAAGACTAGGACATAACCAAAATCAATAGACAATTACCCAATAAATCCCCAAATTTACAGTCAACGGACACTCACCTGGTTGAGAGGTATCAGTCCATCCCCTCTTGGCTCGTACACAATAATCCCATCTTGTGTTGGGATCCTTGACAAACTTTCCAATATCTTTGAATAGTTCACAAAAAGACATTTGGCTGGCGCGATAAACAGTGTAGTAGAGGAGGGCGGCTCTCCATAAAAAGGGGTCTTTTCTAAACAAGACACTGTGAATACTTGCCAGTCCTTCCTCCGTGGGGTTGTTTGGCTTTAGCTCGTGTTTTTTACGGCCAGTCCGACTGTTCCATGGCTGCTGAAGGTTGTTAATACCTCGAAAATAATGTGTGCCTGTGTAGAAGAAAAGGCACATGAACAGCAAGAAATGCCATTCGTATTTTAATTCTTCTCCAAAAAGAGATTCTACCAACAGTTCTAAAACCAAGTTGATGTGTCCCTACAAATCAAAACAAAGCAGAAAGTGACCTGACCATAATTCCTTTTGATTTGAAGGAATACACTGCCTTCAAAAGGACTGTATGTCTCACTAGAAGAGGTCTAACTTTTACAGCAATTTATTATCTTTTTAAGAGCAGAACTAGAGACTTGATATTTGAAAAGAATCTCAGAGATCACTTAATTCAATTCTCTCAGTTGAAGGTGGGTGAACTGAAACCCAGAGGAGTTAACGGACTCCACATACAGAGCTCCATAGTACCCTAAAAAGTTTAATGTGAAGAGAGACACTAACACCTTAGCTTTAAGTGACAGCTAACAAGTTCATTACTTTTTGCCAAATATTACTAAAAAAAGAAACCATTATAAAAAAAAAAAATGTCCATGAAGTAATTTCTGCCATTACCACTGAATAAATGGAGAAACATTGTTGCCTACCTATTTCATGCCTCAGCATTCCTTCCAGCCAGTGCCCCGTGCCATGGAAACATTGATGGTCAATGTTGGACATCCATTTACCACCGTCATGGATGCTCGGGAAAGCAGGTCCTCAGTGAGATGAACTACAATCTAAGAAGCAAAAGTTAAAATACACACACACACACACACACACACACACACACCCCAAAATGTAGAAGGCAAGGAGATAAAGTTTTCAGACAACAGACTCAGAAATTAACACCTATTTCTTTTGTTTACACAATCTTGAATCTCCCAGAAACCAAGAAGATGAAATGCAGAATCAATCACTTTTGACCCTTGCGATTCTGAGAGTTTGGAAACTCAAGAACCTATACAAGATTCAAAGAAAAGGATATAGCTACGTGCAGGAAGACACAGAGAAGTTCACAAAGAACTACTCTGCTCTGCTCTTAAATGCATTCCCTGGGCTGGAGTGATACAAAAGAAGGTGCAGGAGCCAAAGCCCTCGTCACCGCTAGGCCAAAGCTTATTTTGAGACTGAACACTAAGAACTGGCCATTAAGAAGAAAAGCCACTGTGGCCCAAATCTCATTCCCCTTATGAAGTTCGTATTAAATTCTTCTCCAAAAGAGATTCTACCAACAGTTCTAAAACCAAGTTGATGTGTCCCTACAAATCAAAACAAAGCAGAAAGTGACCTGACCATAATTCCTTTTGATTTGAAGGAATACACTGCCTTCAAAAGGACTGTATGTCTCACTAGAAGAGGTCTAACTTTTACAGCAATTTATTATCTTTTTAAGAGAAGAACTAGAGACTTGATATTTGAAAAGAATCTCAGAGATCACTTAATTCAATTCTCTCAGTTGAAGGTGGGTGAACTGAAACCCAGAGGAGTTAACGGACTCCACATACAGAGCTCCATAGTACCCTAAAAAGTTTAATGTGAAGAGAGACACTAACACCTTAGCTTTAAGTGACAGCTAACAAGTTCATTACTTTTTGCCAAATATTACTAAAAAAAGAAACCATTATAAAAAAAAAAAATGTCCATGAAGTAATTTCTGCCATTACCACTGAATAAATGGAGAAACATTGTTGCCTACCTATTTCATGCCTCAGCATTCCTTCCAGCCAGTGCTCTCGTGCCATGGAAACATTGATGGTCAATGTTGGACATCCATTTACCACCGTCATGGATGCTCGGGAAAGCAGGTCCTCAGTGAGATGAACTACAATCTAAGAAGCAAAAGTTAAAATACACACACACACACACACACACACACACACACCCCAAAATGTAGAAGGCAAGGAGATAAAGTTTTCAGACAACAGACTCAGAAATTAACACCTATTTCTTTTGTTTACACAATCTTGAATCTCCCAGAAACCAAGAAGATGAAATGCAGAATCAATCACTTTTGACCCTTGCGATTCTGAGAGTTTGGAAACTCAAGAACCTATACAAGATTCAAAGAAAAGGATATAGCTACGTGCAGGAAGACACAGAGAAGTTCACAAAGAACTACTCTGCTCTGCTCTTAAATGCATTCCCTGGGCTGGAGTGATACAAAAGAAGGTGCAGGAGCCAAAGCCCTCGTCACCGCTAGGCCAAAGCTTATTTTGAGACTGAACACTAAGAACTGGCCATTAAGAAGAAAAGCCACTGTGGCAAATCTCTTCATTAATAATTTTCATAAATCCATTCATATAACCCCACAAGCTGCACAAAAATGGTAATAAGAGGAAAAAATAGAAAAAAAAACTGAAAACAACAATTCAACCCAACAAAAACTAAAACTTATACTTAACGAGAAATCTAGGTGACTTATAATGAGTTAGTAATGTTGGGAAAACAAAACCTGCAGAAAAAAAAATATGACTTGATGAGAGTTACAACACCCAGTCAACTCATCATGTTCACTCAACGATTCCTACCTCACCCATGCAGCCCTCTTTCATCATGTACTTTCTAACATGACTCCAGATTCGAGTTTTAGACAGCAGGCTACCACCTGTGGCCTGTTCAAATTTTTCATAACTTCCATACTTTTGTAAAGTCAGTTCCATAATATTGATGGACTGTAAAAGAAACACAGATAGTTAAAGTAAATTGTCTCTTATTACTTTGACATAAGGAATGAGTTACATTCTTATCATGACCTGTTTTGTGTTTATTGATTTACAAATTAAATTGTAGGCAAGGTAACACATTTTTCTATTCCTAAACAGTTTCACTCATTTTCACAAGTTTTTTTCAAACACTTGTGTACCTACTTCTTAGCATGGGATAAAGGGGCTCAAGCACCGTGCAACTGTGAACATCTAACAGGCTGAGTTCTCAGTTTCTCTTGGCTTCTCTAAGACTATCTGGTGGTTTTGCAGAACTCAGAAGGTATGCCTCCAGATGAATCACTAGTATATAATTACCATTTGGATAAAGAAAAAAATATTCCCAGATTTTAAGGACACGCAAAAGAATGAACAATTTTTCTGTGATGATCCTATAGAACTGATGTTCTCCTAGGCTACTCTTTGACAGAATACATACTCTCAACATTACTAAAAACACTTTTATGTTTCATTCAAGGCAAGGTAATATCTACTTTTCATTCTTCATAAATTTTCCCATCAAAAGAATATGAACATTGAGATCTTTTTCTCTAAACACAAATATACAGAAAGACTAATCATAAAATCACAGATGCTATCTTAATCAAAGAACTGGCCATTAAGAAGAAAAGCCACTGTGGCAAATCTCTTCATTAATAATTTTCATAAATCCATTCATATAACCCCACAAGCTGCACAAAAATGGTAATAAGAGGAAAAAATAGAAAAAAAAACTGAAAACAACAATTCAACCCAACAAAAACTAAAACTTATACTTAACGAGAAATCTAGGTGACTTATAATGAGTTAGTAATGTTGGGAAAACAAAACCTGCAGAAAAAAAAATATGACTTGATGAGAGTTACAACACCCAGTCAACTCATCATGTTCACTCAACGATTCCTACCTCACCCATGCAGCCCTCTTTCATCATGTACTTTCTAACATGACTCCAGATTCGAGTTTTAGACAGCAGGCTACCACCTGTGGCCTGTTCAAATTTTTCATAACTTCCATACTTTTGTAAAGTCAGTTCCATAATATTGATGGACTGTAAAAGAAACACAGATAGTTAAAGTAAATTGTCTCTTATTACTTTGACATAAGGAATGAGTTACATTCTTATCATGACCTGTTTTGTGTTTATTGATTTACAAATTAAATTGTAGGCAAGGTAACACATTTTTCTATTCCTAAACAGTTTCACTCATTTTCACAAGTTTTTTTCAAACACTTGTGTACCTACTTCTTAGCATGGGATAAAGGGGCTCAAGCACCGTGCAACTGTGAACATCTAACAGGCTGAGTTCTCAGTTTCTCTTGGCTTCTCTAAGACTATCTGGTGGTTTTGCAGAACTCAGAAGGTATGCCTCCAGATGAATCACTAGTATATAATTACCATTTGGATAAAGAAAAAAATATTCCCAGATTTTAAGGACACGCAAAAGAATGAACAATTTTTCTGTGATGATCCTATAGAACTGATGTTCTCCTAGGCTACTCTTTGACAGAATACATACTCTCAACATTACTAAAAACACTTTTATGTTTCATTCAAGGCAAGGTAATATCTACTTTTCATTCTTCATAAATTTTCCCATCAAAAGAATATGAACATTGAGATCTTTTTCTCTAAACACAAATATACAGAAAGACTAATCATAAAATCACAGATGCTATCTATGGGAAAGTCACAAAGGTAAACACAAGAATGAAAAATTCTATTCAAAGATCTTTGTGGGAAAAAAATCTAGAAAACTCACATGTATTTTATATGAATCATGACAGAAGCTAGAAAATTAGGACACCTGTTAATATTAAGTCTAAAATTTCTAGCTGTTGTCAGACAAGTAAAGAGACAAAAAGTACAAAGTCAGACTACCTGAGCTGACATCCTGGCTCTGCCACCTTCTGGTCCTGTGACTCTGAGCAAGTTAACTAAACTTATTGCTAAGCCTTCCCAGTAGAAAATGAGGATTACAACAATCAAGTCTACTTCGTGGTTCTGTTGAGACAAACTAAACCTCCGTAAAGCACAGTCAGATTGAAGTAGTCAATACATGTCGATTATCACATCATCGTTGTCATCATCATCAGTATGTTATCATTCTTTCTAAATGTCACCACTATAGATGACAGACTCAACACAAAAACTACAGTGAAGTTCATTCACTATAACTTATAAGTAAACATACACATATCCCCACTGGAAAATATAAATTATTAATAAACTAGGCATGAATCATAAAGTTACCATCACAAGAAGTGGCTTCAAGAGGTTTGCCTGGCTTATGCTCCCAAAGTTGTTATGAAAACCCTTGCATTTCAAATTACAGCACGAGTGCTCTGGCCTGTTGGACTCTTTGCAACCCCATGGACTGTAGCCCACCAGACTCCTCTGTCCACGGGAGTTTCTGGCCAAGAACACTAGAATGAGGACTTCTCTGGTGGTCGAGTGGGTAAAGAGTCCACCTTGCAGTGCAAGGAGCACTGTTTGATCCCCGGTCAGGGAAGATCCCATGTGCCGCGGAGTGGCTGGACCAGTGTGTCCAATTAGGAGCCAGCACTCAGGAGTGCACGTGCCCAGAGCCGGTGCTCTGCAACGAGACAGGCCACTGCAATGGGAGGCCCACATAAACCAAAGAACAAAGACAGATAAAGGTAAAAAAAAAAAATTTTTTTTAATTAAAAAAAAAGAAAAGAGGTCAAAATTTAAAAAAGAAAAAAAAAAAAAAAAGAATACTAGAATGGGTTGCCATTGCCTACTCCAGGTGATCTTCCTGACCCAGGGATGGAACCCATGTCTCCCGCAATAGCAGTCAGCTTCTTTACCACTGTGCCACCTGGGAAGACATTAGTCCAAATCCCAAAAGCACTGGAATTGTCCTGGAAGCTAGTTTCAAATTCAGAATTTTGCCTGTCTCCAAGCTGCATGCATACTAAGTCACAACTTGCATTACAACAACAATCCCCAGGCTGATTCACAAGAACAGTGGAAAGCTAGAAGGATCTCAGAGAATGAGAACACAGCAAATAACCCAGAAATTAATTTATCTGACAACTAGGATAATTAAAACAACAAATTAGCACATAATTAAAAGCCCATTTTAGCAGATTAGCTAAGGCATTTGCATACATCAATCTATTGGTCACTAGTCATCAATGTACCACAGTTAGAAGAAAGTGAGAAATTCTGCCTTAATTTCATAAGAGACAGAAGTGGTACTTCTACATAAATTAGACTTATATTTAGACCTAAAAAATAGTTTAAGAAAAATTTTTATTATAACTTGTGCTTTTAAGTTTTAATTTAGGAAAAATTAACTTTTCTAGCATATGCTTACTCTGTAGGAAAATGTGGTTATGTGATTAGTATTTATTATAACAAATATGAAACAGTCTAGAGAATTCAGAAAAACTTAAATACAGGTGATCCTAGTTATCATCAACAAATGGTAATAGAAGGCTAAGAATTCACATTCATAATAAATATCCATGTATATTCATAACAGGACACAAACATTTGAACAATTTATATGCCAACAAATCTGACAGCCTACAAGAAATGAAAAACTTTCTAGAAATATACAGCCTACCAAAACTGAATCAAAAGAAAAAGATAATTAGAACAGACTGATCATTAGAAGTAAAATAGGATCTGTAATTTAAAAAAAAAAAAATCCTCCAAATCAAAGTCCAGGACCAGATGACTTCACAGGTGAACTTTACCAATTATACAAAGAATTTATACCAATGCTTCTCAACTCTTTCAAAAAAATGAAGTGGAAGGAACATTCCCAAAGACGCTCTATGAAACCATTATTACTCTGATACCAAGACCAGACAAAGATGCCATCCAATAGGGAAATTATAACCTAGTATGTTTGATGAGTATAGAGCAAAACTTCAACAAAATATTAGCAAACCAAACCCAACAACACATAAAAAAAGACCATACACCTGGACCAAATGAGATTCATTCCGATTCACAAGGATGGTCCAGCATAAACTAACCAATCCCTGTAATACACCACACTAACAAACATCAAAAACTGCATATAATCTCAATAGATATAAAAGCATTTGACAAAATTCAACATCCATTCATGACAAAAACTCTTACCAAAGTGGAAATAGAGCAGACATATCTCAACATAATAAAAGCCATTTATGCCAAAGTCACAGATAATATAATTCTCAACAGTGAAAAGCTAAAAGTCTTCCCATTAAAATCTGGAACAAGATAAGGATGCCCACTCTTGCCACTTCTCTTCAACATCACACTGGAAGTTCTTCTTTCCACGTCTGATTGTTACAAATCAACTGATGGATAAATAAAATGTAATGTATGTATGTACATATATGTGTATATATATATATGTATATATGGATACATATACATGGAATATACCTAATAATAAAAAGTTCTGAAACATGCTATAATATGGATTAATCTGGAAAGCATGAGACGTAGAAGAAGCTAATCACAATGGACCACTAATTGTATGTCTCTATTTATATGAAATGTCCAGATGATAGAAAATAGACTGATGGTTGTCTAGGGCTGCGTGAAGGGTGGGGTGGTGGTTGGGGGGTGTTGGTGAGAAATAAATGGTGAGGCACTTCTAATGAGTACAGGGTTTCTTTTTTTAGTTGATAAAATGTCCTCAAATTTGACAGTGATAATGACTGCATAATCCTAAGCATATTGACACTCACTTAATTGTACACTTTAGATAAAGTACACAACATGTGACTTTATAGCCGCATAAAGCCATCATTTAAAAAAGGAGCAGTAATCAAACAGCTCAGTGTTATATTTAAATCATGAATTCAGAAAAGGAAATATTTCTATATAAAACTCACAGCACTGTCTTGTATGATATAACAAACTTTCTGAAAAATCTTCAACACTGTGGTTGAATGATCTACTTTCAGTTTACTTGCTTATTTTGTTGGCTGTTTAGCAATTTGGAAATCTCACCCTCAATCACAAGCCACTTCAACATGGGCTAAAAACCTATTTCCCTTTTCAAATGCAGTTTTCACTCAATGAAAAACCATATGCAATAGGGACACTGATACAATATAAGCCTTGATGATACTGTTGAGAGATGAAAAGTCAAAAGATTTGGGTTTACATTGGTGCCCTAGCTTTTACTGACTGTGTAATCTTAGGTTTGTCGTTTTACCTTTCTCAGGTTTAGTTTCTTCAATGGCAAAATGGAGATGAAAATTTTTGCCCCAGTTACCTCATAGGGTTGCTTTGAGGATGAAATTAGATAAAGACACAGGCAGTAAAAGAGGGGAAAGAGAGAAACTATGCATGTGCTTTGTAGTCTGTTTCCCAAATGGCTGTGAGCTTTCCAACTGGCTCAGTGGTCAAGAATCTGCTTGCCAATGTAGGAGATGCAGGAGATGTGGGTTTGATCCCTGGGTCAGGAAAATTCCCTAGAGAAGGAAATGGGAACCCACTCCAGTATTCTTGCCTGGAGAATCCCATGGACAGAAGAGCCTGGTAGGCTACAGTCCATGGAGCCACAAAAGAGTTAGACATGACTTAGAAACTGAACAACACAGGAAACAGAAAAGCATCCTTATATACTAATGTTTTAAAAACACTGAGCTGACCCCCCAAAAAAGGTATGTGCTAGATGAACTTGACCCTTGAGTCACAAATTTGGATCCACTATGTAGAGCAATTCATTGAATTTCTATCATACCATTAATAACACCATTCATTCATTCACCTTTATGATTACTTTCTTTGTGATGATCACCACTTTTATATTTCAGAATCTAAGTCCCTGTCTGACCGTTAGACTAACAGAGATTACACTGAAATTAATGTAGTTTAATAATATCCTGTTGGATATATGAATAAAATGTTGTGAAAACACAGAAAGGTAAACTAAAGTAGGGCCCTAGAGAAAACAGATGGTATTCCAGGTAAAGGAGGATAACATTGTCAAACAGCACACACAAAGCAAAGAAAGTGAAATACGGAGTTCTCAGGCTGGACAGGAAACAGCAGACTCATTTATTTAGTGCCAGGAACTCTGGGAACAGTTGAAATAAATAAAATGCTTTTATAAAAGAGCACAGTCTCGTGATAAAGCAAAAAAAAAAAGAGAGAGAGAGACGTAAGAATGATAACAGAGTGACAAATGTCGCGATAGATAATCTGCCCAAGATGCTGTGGGAGTAGAGAGTTGACTTTGAAAACTTAAGCGTGAGCCAGATCAGGAAAGATGAAAGGCCTACAAGCCATGACAGAGATTCTGGACTTTATCCTGAATGATGTGGAGCTCTAGAGTTTTGCAGGAAGGAACGTGACACGGGCAGATTTGTACCTTAGACACAGCAGCATGGAAAGCAAGAGAAACTGAAGCAAGAACTCATTTGCCAATAATTTAGTTTTTCCTAAGACAGATTGCAAACTATGATCAGATAATAAAAATAAATTCTATTCTACATATACACAACCCAGGAAATAGGTTCAAGACACTGAGTCTGCCTTCAAGGAAGGAACAGTGAAAGAATACAGCAGGACAAAGAAAACGGTCATGTACAGCCTCCTCCCTCCAAGTCCCCTTCTCCTCATTTGTGTCATCAGGGTTGGGGTAGTTTGGGTGTTTACAATGTTAAGTGGGAAAGTGAGAGGGTAAGTGCTACCAGGAGAGGATATTTATAAACAGTACAAATTAGTACTGCTACCTCTTCTTTCACTACCTACAAGAACAGATATTCAAGTTGTTTTGGAAGAAAGAACTTCTTAAGATAAGAACCTAAGATTGCAGGTTAGGCAAGTTTTCAAAGGTTTATCAATGACATGTTGTTTCAATGAGTCATCAAGGTCATACCTTCTTCCAAGGACATACAATCTGATTGGGGTGTTTAAATCTTCTTTGCTATTAGGTTAAGAAATGACCTTACTTCTCCAGTATAATACACAAGTATTAGTACTATGGATGTACTAAACTCAAAATAATCTTGTAACTTTAACGAATCTGGGAAAAGATGGTGATTTGTTCAACAAAAAAAATCATGTCAACTAAGAAGTATAGTTTAAAGAAGGCTTGCTTTTTCCTCCCCTTTACTGTTTGAACAACTTGAGGTCTATCAACACAAAATACCTTCAATATTAGTATAATTAAAACTTGGCCACAAAGAAATTTTACACCAACATATATTACTATCAGTGAAGATATCTGATTTCCAATAGTGTTATTTCTATCAAAAAAGAAAAATGAACACTTGTCTTGCTTTAGAACACATTTTGTATTTATTATGCATGCATTTTAATATAGCAATAAGTTACCTTTTCTATTTTCATTATAAACTCTAAAAGCAAGACATTTTCTGAGAACCACATCTAAAACCAGATTTTATTTTACACTATCACTGGCCTCAAAAACAGAGCTTATGTGTAACAGATCTGGTGAATCAGAGGTGGCAAACTGGCACCCCAAGGGATGAATGTGGCCCACAAACAGGTTTTCATTGGTCTGAACCACCTTTGTGTTTCCTTCAAACTGGCTGTCAACGGTTACAAATTAGAAGACCTTGTATAAAACTCAAGTTAGCTACCTTCTCTTACAAAGTCTGAGGATATTAGACCCTAACTGTATTGCAGTGAAAGAATACAGCAGGACAAAGAAAACGGTCATGTACAGCCTCCTCCCTCCAAGTCCCCTTCTCCTCATTTGTGTCATCAGGGTTGGGGTAGTTTGGGTGTTTACAATGTTAAGTGGGAAAGTGAGAGGGTAAGTGCTACCAGGAGAGGATATTTATAAACAGTACAAATTAGTACTGCTACCTCTTCTTTCACTACCTACAAGAACAGATATTCAAGTTGTTTTGGAAGAAAGAACTTCTTAAGATAAGAACCTAAGATTGCAGGTTAGGCAAGTTTTCAAAGGTTTATCAATGACATGTTGTTTCAATGAGTCATCAAGGTCATACCTTCTTCCAAGGACATACAATCTGATTGGGGTGTTTAAATCTTCTTTGCTATTAGGTTAAGAAATGACCTTACTTCTCCAGTATAATACACAAGTATTAGTACTATGGATGTACTAAACTCAAAATAATCTTGTAACTTTAACGAATCTGGGAAAAGATGGTGATTTGTTCAACAAAAAAAATCATGTCAACTAAGAAGTATAGTTTAAAGAAGGCTTGCTTTTTCCTCCCCTTTACTGTTTGAACAACTTGAGGTCTATCAACACAAAATACCTTCAATATTAGTATAATTAAAACTTGGCCACAAAGAAATTTTACACCAACATATATTACTATCAGTGAAGATATCTGATTTCCAATAGTGTTATTTCTATCAAAAAAGAAAAATGAACACTTGTCTTGCTTTAGAACACATTTTTGTATTTATTATGCATGCATTTTAATATAGCAATAAGTTACCTTTTCTATTTTCATTATAAACTCTAAAAGCAAGACATTTTCTGAGAACCACATCTAAAACCAGATTTTATTTTACACTATCACTGGCCTCAAAAACAGAGCTTATGTGTAACAGATCTGGTGAATCAGAGGTGGCAAACTGGCACCCCAAGGGATGAATGTGGCCCACAAACAGGTTTTCATTGGTCTGAACCACCTTTGTGTTTCCTTCAAACTGGCTGTCAACGGTTACAAATTAGAAGACCTTGTATAAAACTCAAGTTAGCTACCTTCTCTTACAAAGTCTGAGGATATTAGACCCTAACTGTAGCCCTATTGCTGTCTGGTTTCCAGTTTCGTACTGACACAGCCAACTCCCTGCAGTCATTTCTGATCCCTGCTCAGATCCTATAGGCATGTGACCGCTGAAATACCTTAGCTGTATAAACTTCGCTAACCAGGAGGAAGAAAATCAAAATTTATTTCCTAACATAAAGAAGTTGGTCCATCTATATACTTACTTTGAATACCTGAACTCTATAAATGAAAATGCAATGCTATTTATAACACGGAATGATAATAATCACCTTGTTTCAAAGCAGGAAAAAAGTTAATGTAAGAGTTCTTTAAATGACTAAGATTTTACACTTACCTGAACAAGTTACCTTTGCTAGCATAGACCATTAACTTTTATTAACTTAAAGAAATAAATTTAGGATACTCTAATTACATAAGCAGAACAGGTTCTTTTATGTTGTTGTCATTACGCAGATGTAGGATATATTAATACAAAGTAATATTCTAATTCTTAAATAATATGGTTATTAAATAGTATTTTTGAGAGCTATCAAAAACCTTCAAAAAATGAAGTTTTCTTGCAGCATGCTTTCTCAACTATACTATTCCACTCATGGACATATCTTTTTATAACTCTTAATCTTTTTTCAAGACAATACGCTTGAACTTGGTAACATTATGACTTTATCTCCAAGTTGTGTAACCGCTGCCTGTTCTGAGGTACACACCCCCTTTCCTGATGACTACTTTCCTTCCCAGAAGGTGCCTTGTATGTGCTTTCCTCAAGATGCGCTCGACTATTGGTGACAGGAACAAATTACCATAAACTCTAAAAGCAAGACATTTTCTGAGAACCACATCTAAAACCAGATTTTATTTTACACTATCACTGGCCTCAAAAACAGAGCTTATGTGTAACAGATCTGGTGAATCAGAGGTGGCAAACTGGCACCCAAGGGATGAATGTGGCCCACAAACAGGTTTTCATTGGTCTGAACCACCTTTGTGTTTCCTTCAAACTGGCTGTCAACGGTTACAAATTAGAAGACCTTGTATAAAACTCAAGTTAGCTACCTTCTCTTACAAAGTCTGAGGATATTAGACCCTAACTGTAGCCCTATTGCTGCCTGGTTTCCAGTTTCGTACTGACACAGCCAACTCCCTGCAGTCATTTCTGATCCCTGCTCAGATCCTATAGGCATGTGACCGCTGAAATACCTTAGCTGTATAAACTTCGCTAACCAGGAGGAAGAAAATCAAAATTTATTTCCTAACATAAAGAAGTTGGTCCATCTATATACTTACTTTGAATACCTGAACTCTATAAATGAAAATGCAATGCTATTTATAACACGGAATGATAATAATCACCTTGTTTCAAAGCAGGAAAAAAGTTAATGTAAGAGTTCTTTAAATGACTAAGATTTTACACTTACCTGAACAAGTTACCTTTGCTAGCATAGACCATTAACTTTTATTAACTTAAAGAAATAAATTTAGGATACTCTAATTACATAAGCAGAACAGGTTCTTTTATGTTGTTGTCATTACGCAGATGTAGGATATATTAATACAAAGTAATATTCTAATTCTTAAATAATATGGTTATTAAATAGTATTTTTGAGAGCTATCAAAAACCTTCAAAAAATGAAGTTTTCTTGCAGCATGCTTTCTCAACTATACTATTCCACTCATGGACATATCTTTTTATAACTCTTAATCTTTTTTCAAGACAATACGCTTGAACTTGGTAACATTATGACTTTATCTCCAAGTTGTGTAACCGCTGCCTGTTCTGAGGTACACACCCCCTTTCCTGATGACTACTTTCCTTCCCAGAAGGTGCCTTGTATGTGCTTTCCCTCAAGATGCCGCTCGACTATTGGTGACAGGAACAAATCTTAACAAACCAATAATGTTAAGTGTAACACCTTGGTACTAAGTTTCAGTTTCTCACATTGGGAGAGAATAGGCATGTTGCCAGAGAGTTGGTAAGCAATTTACATTTTTCTATATTAAAGATACATTGTGAAGTCTAATGTAAAATTCACATGAATTTTAAATAAAACAGATCTGCTCACACCCTGATTTCCTTGGTTATTCTCTTCACATTCTCTGTTGTTAGGCTACCTTCTCAGTAACCTTAGTTTAAAAAGCAGTCTTTGGAATTATCAAGTTGAATATACATTGTAGAAAGAACTGCATAAAAATGGTTTTTTCCACTAGGTTTTGTGCTTAGAGAAACAAATCTCACTTATTTGGAAAGTTTATTTTAACAAATCAAAGTTCTGCCAATTATGTTGCATTAATTAAGCACTCATATTAGGAAGTAAATGAATTTTCCATTAACACAGCTGGCAGAAACTCCAAGCTTTTCTGTGATTAACACATAGTATAGAAAGATAGCTAAACATTTTAACAAAATGCATGACACAACTGGATACATAATGACATGAAATGGAATCTTGATTTGATAGCCCTATAGCATTTGAGGGGCTGGAACCTGGGGAGAGATGACTGTGGTCCTAGAAAGGGCTCTCAAGGACCATTTAGTCTGTTCCCCTCAATATATATATATGAGGAAAATGAAGTAGGCACTGTGCAGTACATGAGTGCATATTATGGGGGCAAAAAATTAAAACAGAAAGTGTGCACCATAGTGTGCAAGAGAAACTGCAGAGATTGGGTCTATCTCTCTTCTATAGAGCAAGAATCCTAAAAATAAATCATAAATCAAAGAATATTCTTAAAGGAAGACAATTTTTCAATTTCTTAATTACATTTACATATCTGATAAACCTCTTACTTAAGCCAGTAATTTTTATAAATAGCTGTAAGATCCATTTCACTATTGGCTAAGAGGGTTACGTTTCAAGATACTGTAAAGATTAGTAAGAATACTTTTTATGGAGTACTAAGATGGAAAGATGAAAAAGACATCTTACTGAATATTTTTTTACATCAATTTTTTGCGAATATGTCTACACACTTCTTCTAGTAATTACAAGTGTTTGACATCTGTTCTTCACTCATATTAACAGTCTTCCATACTTAATTCCGTCTTTCCTAACTGCATCTTCTCCAGAGGTTATGATATAAGATGCCTGGAACCAAAGAGAACGTTTCAAAAGCTTTCTTCTTTATGAATCACCTCCATGGATTACTTTCACTGAGATGATGGATGTTAAACATCACTTCCTTCTACCATCTCCACTTCACGCCACTCTTTGTGGCTTTTTCTATTGCCGTGTTTCCTACTCACCATGGTGAGGGGAGCACTCCACAGCAGGAGAGCCCTGATGAGAACTATTCCATAGAGGGGGGCAGGGGGTAATCCTGCCATCTTAGCTCATCCATACAGGTTTCCTTCCATGGACACAGGTAATCAAAAACTGACTGCAAATAACAATTATTTTGAAAAATAGAAAGTCTCAAGAATAGGAAAACAACAGATACACTATTTCGTAGAATAAATTTTTGAAAGCTCTTTTTAGTTCAGTTGAAAATAAATTTTATTTTAACCCGCTGGTCAATTCTGTTGTGTATACTGCACATGAAGTAGAAAGGAAACAGAGATGAATTCTCAACAGAGAAAAAGTATGCACTGTGGAAGCTGTAATGGAAGGGATGTTTCTGCTTTTTCGGTGGCAGAGTCAAAGGGGCATGAGGAGAGAAGTCAGCCACCGACAAGGCTGTGACAGTCTGTGGGGGGCACCCTTGTATTTGCTTCTTTCAAATATTTACTCAGTTGACAGTCTAGGCACCCAGGTGTACCCTCGCCTCCTTGCTCTTCTTAAGGCTAACAACGATGCACTATGGAGCTGAGGTTGCAGGAGTAGCTGGAAGATGAGGACGGGTGCCAAAAGAGAAGAAGATAAATGTTCATCTAAAGCTTCCAAAAATCAGCAACTAATAATCATTTTCACAGGTGGGCCCAAGCTGTAACAAGCTCTTCAAGATACTGTAAAGATTAGTAAGAATACTTTTATGGAGTACTAAGATGGAAAGATGAAAAGACATCTTACTGAATATTTTTACATCAATTTTTTGAATATGTCTACACACTTCTTCTAGTAATTACAAGTGTTTGACATCTGTTCTTCACTCATATTAACAGTCTTCCATACTTAATTCCGTCTTTCCTAACTGCATCTTCTCCAGAGGTTATGATATAAGATGCCTGGAACCAAAGAGAACGTTTCAAAAGCTTTCTTCTTTATGAATCACCTCCATGGATTACTTTCACTGAGATGATGGATGTTAAACATCACTTCCTTCTACCATCTCCACTTCACGCCACTCTTTGTGGCTTTTTCTATTGCCGTGTTTCCTACTCACCATGGTGAGGGGAGCACTCCACAGCAGGAGAGCCCTGATGAGAACTATTCCATAGAGGGGGGCAGGGGGTAATCCTGCCATCTTAGCTCATCCATACAGGTTTCCTTCCATGGACACAGGTAATCAAAAACTGACTGCAAATAACAATTATTTTGAAAAATAGAAAGTCTCAAGAATAGGAAAACAACAGATACACTATTTCGTAGAATAAATTTTTGAAAGCTCTTTTTAGTTCAGTTGAAAATAAATTTTATTTTAACCCGCTGGTCAATTCTGTTGTGTATACTGCACATGAAGTAGAAAGGAAACAGAGATGAATTCTCAACAGAGAAAAAGTATGCACTGTGGAAGCTGTAATGGAAGGGATGTTTCTGCTTTTTCGGTGGCAGAGTCAAAGGGGCATGAGGAGAGAAGTCAGCCACCGACAAGGCTGTGACAGTCTGTGGGGGGCACCCTTGTATTTGCTTCTTTCAAATATTTACTCAGTTGACAGTCTAGGCACCCAGGTGTACCCTCGCCTCCTTGCTCTTCTTAAGGCTAACAACGATGCACTATGGAGCTGAGGTTGCAGGAGTAGCTGGAAGATGAGGACGGGTGCCAAAAGAGAAGAAGATAAATGTTCATCTAAAGCTTCCAAAAATCAGCAACTAATAATCATTTTCACAGGTGGGCCCAAGCTTGATTTGTGAATGGCATCCCCTGAGGCTGTCCTATACACTGGCCCTTTACAAAGCTGTAAGAAGCCAGACCTCATAACTGATCAGGAATCTCAAACTGACAACAAATAGAGCCCACAGAGATGTTTTATTTAGTCCAGTACAGAGGTTTTTAACTCTTCTTTTTCTAAAATCTGCATGTAAATGCCTTTAAAAAAAATTCAATCCAAGGCCATCATTCTCCATTTCTTATATCCAGTAGAGTCTGGAGGAAACCAGACTCAAAAGAATCTACTTACAATGAAATCACAGGATGCAATTAACTTCCCCAGCAACTGAGCTGTAAGAACATTGAAAGAAGGGCCTGCCGACCAGAAACTGATTACACACTCAGTGCCCAAGGTTTTTATCATAGGCTAGTAACACAAGCACCCCTATGCCTAGCAAATTCTAAAACTCCAGGCTCCCCAAAAGAAAAGAGGTATTCACATAAAATATAACATCCGTACTACTGGGCATGGTAAACTGCTCTTGTCAATAATGAAAGTTTTATTTCAGTGCAGGAAACTGTCCACCAGTCAAATTCCCAGATACCAGGCTCCAGTTAACCTTGCAACCCAGTCTTTCTAAGGATGGTAGTCTTACTTAGACTTGTTCTGTGAACTCTTCTTAAGTGTCTTTACCTTTTCTTCCCTGACAGCCAGTGGGGTAGCCTAAGCCCAGGGTCTTTGTTTGTTGTTAATTTTTATTTTACTTTTACAGAGTTTTGTTGTTTACAGATATGTATGATCCTAGATTAGTCATATGTATATCCACCCCATCCCACCCCTCCAGGCCGTTGCACAGCACCCCTGCAGGATCCCCTTTTCTCATACAGCCCAGGGTCTTTACCCAACACTCCAAAGTCTTCCTTCTCTCCTCATTTTTCCAAACACTGACGATGCCCACTGCTCCAGTTTTACTAACAAATAAGAAGATTAATTCAAATTTTACCTTATAAGCCAAGCAAAAGTTGACTTATTTCCCCTATTAACTATCACTCTATCAATCAGGGCTTCCTGGTAGCAGGATACTAGCCATGATCTACAATGAGATATGATTCTTGCTAGAGGCGGACAGTCAGTCACTTCAGCTACCCATCGGCTTTACCATATAAATACACGATTTCTATTTGACTGCTGGAAATACTGCCAAGGACTCCCATCACTGCCCTGAAGGCCCTTCTCATCTCTCACTTCCAATCTTGTTCAAGCACATGGTGGGTCTGAGGCCATATGGATTTGATACCTAGGTTTCCCAGGATGGTCAGCCACCAAGAAGTAAGGAAGAATGTACTGGCTGCCAGTTCACTACTCTAATGTGCCACTTAGGCTCTACTTCTGACTCACTGGTGAGGAGGCACCTGACCCTGGACAGCTTCAGCATTTTCACATCCCAGACCCCTTCTTCAGCACCCAAAAAGCATTGCACTCTTTCGTGCAAAGGTCTACAACCTCAGAGAACAGACATTCTCAGTTTCTGATCCCCAAGAGTTGGGGAGCTGAGACCCAGTATATGTGCCAGCAAGAGACAAAGCAGGGTTCAGCAAGCTCCACCTGGAGTTATATTCAAGTCCTGCAGCCCATATTAGATGCTCAGAATCACCTAAAGGGGTCTGAGTACCTCCTGAGAAACCTACTGCCTAGAAAAAAAAAAAAAAAAACGAGTCCTGGAACTCTGGAACTCCTTGACATCGACAGGGTAACCAATTAGGAATGAACAGAACCTGAGCACTACCTTGATTCCACTTGGGTAGACTTATTGGATTTAGCATTGTTCTGCCAATCTGTGCACTAAAGAGGCCCACAGTCACTCCCCAACAGCAACACAGACTGCCTGCCTTGGAAAGATCCAAGAAACTTATAAGACTCATGAAACTTATAAGACTGTCAGCTAGAGGTTGGCAAGGCCTCAAGGGTGGAGGCCAGAGACCAGCAGGCTACCTGGCCATCCTGGCCCCTCTGAGGAGCACAACTAAGTCCTGAAACCAGGCCTAAAGGTGCTGCTTTAGCTTCACAGCTGGGAGAGGAAGGAAGTATCATATCAGAATTCATTCAGATGCTAACTAGGAACCTGAGCAGATTTTATGGGGGCCCTGTTCTGATGAATTTCCTTTGTTTGATGAAGGTGGTTTGAAAAGGACATTTGACTTTCATTATCATTCTCTCTAATAGTGCCATTAGAAGTATTTAGTACCTGCCAGCGAAGACTGCTGGTCCTATTTAGAAATCTCAAATAACTCAAGCATAAGAAGTTGAAATTGGGTTAAAATAAAGATTGTAGAGCCAGAAACCAACTGCTGTCAATTCCCCATCTTTGGAGCATCTTTGATGCTTCCTAACTCCCATCCAAGGACATGAAAGAGCATTTGTTTTTACCTAATGGTGAGAAATTCCCTTCCCAACTGGTAAGGTTTGCAGTAAGACTCCAAACTAAAGAATACTGATAAATCTCAGCCATCTCTTTCGGTATTAAGGGAGAAAAAAAAGCAAATAACATTTTTATAATACCATAAATTTTAATGGAGTGTAATGCACACTATTGTATATAAAACAGATAACTAATAAAGACCTACTATACAGCACTGGGGTCTCTGCTCAATACTCTGTAATGACCTATATGGGAAAAGAATCTAAAAAAAGAATGGATATATATATATATATACACACACACACACACACACACTTATAACAGATACAGTTTTCTGTACACTGTGAATCAACTTTACTGCAATAGAAAAAGAAGGGGAGGGAGATGTACCCTCAAATAACAAAAGCAGTAAAAAAGGTTTTTTCTAACAAAGGAAAATAAATAGCAAGATTAAAATTATTTTAATCTTAAAATAAGCTTTACAAAACGGCTTTAAAGGACTTCCCTGGTGACTCAGACAGTAAAGAATATGTCTGCAATGAAGGAGACCTGCGTTTAATTCCTGAGTCAGGAAGATCCCCTGGGAAAGGGACTGGCTACCCACCCCAGTATTCTTGCCAGGAGAATGCCATGGACAAGAGGAGCCTGATGGGCTATAGTCCAGGGGATCACAAAGATTTGGACATGAGAGACTAAAAGAAAGAAAGAAATGATTTTAAAAGACTGATAAGTTTTCATATAATCTATACCAAACAAAAAAAAATTTGCTGACTACAAATCCAAAGAACTCGCAATGCAGCAAGATGCTAAAATAGGGCATTTGCCAAAGGCAAAGAGAATCATGTAGCTTCACCCAGCCTACAGATTTTCAATCACTGATGAAGCCAAGCTGAATCTAATGCATCATAAAAACCTACACAAAATTAATTTAACGAAATGTAATGTGCTTTTATGATCTCAACTCTATACCTTGAAGGTAAATTTCACCCAATTTCTCCTCAAATACTTAAGTAGATTTTGAAGTTTATTAAGACCTTAACACACAAAAACTATGTGCTAAGTATCTAAACTGAGCATTTGGAAAATGGTGCTTTTATGATCCACATCATAATTTGCTAACCATGAAGACAATTTTTTAAATTCCATTATTTTCTTCTCTAGATGAATATATGAAATATTTATTTGAGATTATTAACAATTTCAGCAAAAAGTTCTTTTGCAAGTATCAAGCCTAGGTCCCCCAAACACCTTAAGGGGCCTAAGCAAGCTGTGAATGAAATAAAACAGGGAAAACCAGAGATATGCATGCTCTATCTAAGGCATTCAAAATCAAAAAGAAAACACAAACATTTGTCCGTGGACTCATGAATGGGCCACACATCTGTGGATTTACTAATGGGCCACGAGTCTGTAACTCCCAAATGAAAGCTTAGAACCACAATCTGAAGCTTATTCCTAGTATAGCTGCTTCCTGACACAATGTCTACATAATAGATTCTGCACAGATTTTGATTACTGCAAAGTAGTTTACACATGGGCCGTGACACTCACCTGAAGATTTCTTGTCACATATTTATATGTCCTAGATGGGAGTTAGCTATTAATAACTGGAATATTTTAGAACAACTTTTGGCTTTCTATAAGATGGCAAACAATTGTTTTCACTACATAAAATGAAATCACACTACAGAAGTAGCATTTTACCTGCTTAAGAAATCGGTCAGAGGCGTGGCTGTGCTTGGCTAATACGCTTGGCAGAGAAGGATTAGCATACTCAAACTGTGGGTTGTAGGTATAGCCGGACTTGAAGAATCTCAGTTTTTCTTTCTCTAAGTTGGTGGGCTTTATAGCAGTCAGTATACAAAATTTCCTTCCAGAAAAATCATCTGCTTTTTCAAAACTTCTCGACAGCAGAGGCTGCAGTTTGGGCTTTGGAAGTGTGGAGAAATGGTGTCGCTTGACCTTTCTTTCATTTGGGGGGTTAGATGACAGTACTATGGTGGTTCCTGTAACAGAGATATCATGTGTAAACTTCACAGGACTTGACACTGAACTAGTGACAATCACAGCAGGCTGCCTTTCTAGGCAGTACCAAGTACTACTGCTCATCACAGGCACTGGGGCTTTCATCTTGCGAAGATCTTTACTACGTGCAGAGCTAGGAGATTTGCTGGGTTTTCTACATCTTTTGGAGCCAGTGGAGGATGACTGTTTTTGTGAATGATGCTTTTTTTCCTCTTTGCTCTGCAGGAGGACATTGTAACTACTGGTTCCAGTTGTGAAAATGTCCTTTAGTATTCCAGGAGATAAATGTGAAATGCTTCTTTTGCTGTCAATGATCAATGATGCTTCTGCATTTAGAACAGACTTCTTAGCAAGTTCTTGCTCAGGCCAGTGAAGCTTTTCTGTGTTAATAAAATCAAAACAAAACAAATAACAAAGATGCCAGATGAAGCAAATTGCTTATTACATGAAAAGTATTCTGAAGGATCTGTAAACTTTGTAATTTTGCAACAATCTTTAGAAAACACCTTTTAAAAATTAAAAGAAAGTATTAAATTTTGGTTAGGGTAGACATCATCCCTTCTATAAGAATGTATATATGCTAAACTAGCTATAAAAATTCTCAGTTTCAAATCATTTAGATGATCAAAGTCTATACATATGTGAGATAATGTACATAAATAATCTGAATACTCAACTCTACCAATGCACGTAGAGTTCTTAGAAAGGATATACGTTAACAGTATTACCAATATCAAAATAAAATCCAAGACACTTTCAAAGCCAATACAATCTTGAAATCTGACATCATAGATAAAGCTAGCTATCAGTAAAAGGACAACACTGTCTCATTTACATCAAAAATAAGACGCAGGCTACAGTCCATGGGGTCACAGAGTCAGACATGACTTAGTGACTGAACAACATAGGTTAACATAAAAGAAAATTTATTTTCTTGCCAAGGTTTTTTAAAAAATAATTACTATGAAAGATGTGCATGCATGCTAAGTCACTTTAGTCGTGTCTGCCTCTTTGTAGCCCACCAAGCTCCTCTGTCCATGGGATTCTCCAGGCAAGAATACTGGAGTGGGTTGCCATGACCTACTCTGGGGGATCTTCCCGAATCAGGGATCGAACCCATGTCTCTTACGTCTAACCTGCCTTGCCAGGCCAGTTTTTTACCACTAGTGCCACATGGGAAGTACACTATGGACGATAGCAGTATATCAAATGCCAAATTAAAGAGTGGTCAGTTATGCCTTTCCCCTCCATGGATCACAACCTTGTCATGGCAAAAGGGTTTGCACAACTCAATGAAGCTATGAGCCATGCCGTGCAGGGCCACCCAAGATAGACAAGTCATAGTGAAGAGTTCTGACAAAATGTGGTCCACTGGAGTAGGAAATGGCAACCCATTTGAGTATTCTTGCCTGGAGAACTCCATGAACAGTATGAAAAGGCAAAAACATACACCACCAACAGATGAGCACCCCAGGTTGGAAGCTGTTCAATATGCTAATGGAATAGAGCTGAGTGCAATTACTTAATAGCTCCAGTAAGAATGTAGCGGCTGGGCCAAAGTGGGAACAACACTCAGCTGAAGCTGTGTCTGGTGGTGAAAGTAATATCTAAGGGCTATAAATAACACTGCATAGGGACATGCAATATTAGGTCCATGAATCAAGGTAAACTGGATGTGGTCAATCAGGATGGCAAGACTCAACATGGACATCTTAGGAATCACTGAACTAAAATGGATAGGAATGAGTGAATTTAATTCAGATGACCATTGCATCTAGTACTGTGGGCAAGAATGCCTTAAAAGAAATGAGGAAGCCCTCACACTCAAAAAAAAAAAAGAAAGAAAGAAAAGAGTCCCAAATGCAATACTTAGGTGCAGTCTCAAAAATGAAAGAATGATCCTGGTTCATTTCCAAGGCAAACCATTCAACATCACAGTAATCCAAGTCTATGCCCCAACCACTGATGCTGAAGAAGCTGAAACTGATCGGTTCTATGAAGACCTACAACGTGTCTAGAGTTAGCATCAACAAAAGATATCATAGGGGATTGGAATGCAAAAGTAGAAAGTTAAAAAATACCTGGAGTAACAGGCAAATTTGGCCTTGGAGTACAAAATGAAGCAGAGCAAAGGCTAACAGAGTTTTGTCAAGAGAGGACGGTGGTGATAGCAAACACCCTTCTCCAACAACCCAAGAGATGACTCTACCCATGGACATCAGCCCATGGGCAATAATGAAATCAGATTCATTATATTCTTTGCAGCCAAAGATGGAGACACTCTATGCAGTCAGTGAAAACAAGAGCTGGAGCTGACTATGGCTCAGATCATGAGCTCCTTATTGCAAAATTCAGGCTTAAATTGAAGGAAGTAGGGGAAATCATTTTAAGTATGCTCAGTTCCTCAGTCCTACCTGACTCTGTAGCCCCATGGACTGTAGCCCACTAGGCTGCCCTGTCCATGGGATTCTCCAGGTAAGAATAGTGGAGTGGGTTGCCATTTCCTTCTCAATGAACTGTCCACGTTCAGTCTCGCCATCCCCTGAAGATCCAGGGTATCTTCTTCTCCCAGAGATAGAACCCATGTCTCTTGAGTCTCCTGTATTGGCAGGAGAGTTCTTTACCACTGAATGACCTAAATCAAATCCGACATGAGGATACAGTGGAGGTAATGAATAGATTCAAGATGGTAGATGGATGGAGTTGGAGTTCATAACACTGTACAGGAGGCAGTGATCAAAGTCATCCCAAAGAAAAAGAAATGCAAAAACACAAAGTGGTTGTCAAAGGAGGCTTTACAAATAGCTGAGAAAAGAAGTGAAAGGCAAAGGAGAAAGGGAAAGGCATATGCAAGTGAATGCAGAGTTCCAGAGAGGAGCAAGGACTGATAAGGCCTTCTTAAATGAACAATGCAATGAAATGGAGGAAAACAACAGGATGGGAAAGACTAGAGATCTCTTCAAGAAAACTGGAGCTATCAAGGGTACATTTCAAGCAAGGATGGGCATGATAAAAGAGAGAAACAGTAAGGACCTAGCAGAAGATATTAAGGTGGCAAGAATACACAGAAAAATGATACAAAAAAAAGGTCTTATTGACCTGGATAAGCACAATGGTATGGTTACTCACCTAGAGACAGACATCCTGGAGTGTGAAGTCAAGTGGGCCTTAGGAAGCATTACTACTTACTAACATTACTACTAACAAAGCTGATGGAATTCCAGCTGAGCTATTCAAAATCTAAAAGAGGATGCTGTTAAAGTGCTGTACTCAATATACCAGTAAATTTGGAAAACTCAGCAGTGGCAATGGGACTAGAAAAGGTCACTTTTCATTTCAATCCCAAAGAAGGGCAATGCCAAAGAATGTTCAAACTACCATGCAATTGCACTCGTTTCATATGCTAGCATGATTGTGCTTAAAATCTTTCAAGCTAGGCTGAAGCAATACTTAAACTAAAAACTTACAAATGTACAAGCTGGGATTCAAAGAGGCAGAGGAACTAGAGATCAAATTGCCAACATTCACTTGATCATGGAGAAAACAAAGAGAATTCCTGAAAAACATCTGCTTCGTTGACTATGCTAAAGACTTTGTGTGGATCACAACAAACTTTAGAAAATGCTTAGAGCACTTAAGACCACCTTTCCTATCTCCTGTTCCACTTTACCTGTCTCCTGAGAAATCTGTATGTGGGTCAGGAAGCAACAATTAGAAGCTTACATGGAACAAATGACTGGTTCCAAATCGGGAAAGGAGTACAACAAGGCTGTATACTCTCACCCTGTTTTTTTTTTTTTAATTTTTATTTTACTTTTTACTTTCACAGAGTTTTGTTGTTAGCCCTGCTTATTTAACTTATATGCAGAGTACATCATGCAAAATTATGGGCTGGATGAATCACAAGCTGAAATATCAAGATTGCTGGGAGAAATATCAACAACCTCAGATATGCAGATAATATCACTCTAATGGCAGAAAATGAAGAGGAACTAAAGAGCCTCTTGATTAGGTTGAAAGAGGAGCATGAAAAAGTTGGCTTAAAACTCAGCATTCAAAAAACAAAGATCATAGCATCTGGTTCCATCACTTCATGACAAACAGATGGAGAAAAAATAAAAGCAGTGACAGATTTTTTTTTCTTGAACTCCAAAATCACTGTGGATGATGACGGCAGCCACGAAAATTATAAGACGCTTACTCCTTGGAAGGAAGGTTGTGACAAACCTAGACAGCATATTAAAAAGCAGAGACATCACTTGGCCAACATCTGTATAGCCAAAGCCATGGTTTTTCCAATAGTCATGTACAGATGTGAGAACAGAACCATAAAGAAAGCTGAGTGGCAAAGAATTGATGCCTTCTAACTGTGGTGCTGGAGAAGACTCTTGAGAGTCCCTTGGACAGAAAGGAGATCAAACCAGTCAATCCTAAAGGAATATTCCTTTGAAGGACTTATGCTGAAACTGCAATATTTTGGCCATCTGATGGAAGAGCTGACTCACTGGAAGAGACCCTCATGCTGGGAAAGACTCATGAAAGCAAAAGAAGATGGGCACTAAAAAAAAGAAGAAAAAGCTGCAGAGGATGAGATGGTTAGGTAGCATCACTGATTCAATGGATATGAATTTAAACAACTCTGAGAGTGCAGTTGAGAAGAGCCTAGTAGGCTACAGTTCACAGGGCTCACAAAGAGTCATACATAACTCAGGAACTGAACAGCAATAGTTTTGTCTTTAGATTTCACAAGTACTTTAAAGAGGTAAGATATATTAGAGGTAAGATATATTGTTGCTAGAGAATTGTTTTGAGACTGCATTGATTTGCATTCTTTCATTCCACAAATATAGGAATATTGTTAATGGATACACGGATCTGAAAAACAACTATATAAAATACATAGTTCCTGCCTTTACCCATCTTCTAATCTGGCTCTGAATGTAAGGCAGTCCTATGAAGACCTGAGTACCAATACAAGGTATATAAGCTTAAATGTGAAAAACAAAAGTACAGACAATAATCTAGAGTTTAGAGAAGGAAGAGAGCAATGGGAAGAGAAGCACTTGATGAGAGTTCAGGTGAACCCTTTAAGAGCTTCTCTGTTCAAGTCTAAACTGACCAAGTGTTTGTCTTAAATTCTCCAAAATTCCTATCTGACCATATGTGCTTATAAACATTTTCTAAATCCTTTCTGCAAATGTGATATATGAATCTCTCAACCAGTTCTCTTTTCCAAAATCCTTATACCTCTAGACCACAACTTCTGGCTCCTACCATGGAGGCAATTTCAATGCTCGCTGACTTGGACAGCTACCTAGCTTGCCAGGAAAGAGACAATCAATTTAATTCCATTTTCAAAAAAACTTTATCTACATAGATCTGTCACTTACTCATTCAAGATTAGACATTCAGGGATCCTTTCTACAATAGGTAGAAATACATAATAATAGCAGCCACTATTTGTTGACACATTCATGTGAGTTTGGGATTTCACCAAAGACTGTACATGTTTTATCACTTAAGCTTCAGAAATGTTAAGCAATTTGCTCATGGTTATATCACAAAGTAGTTAAGAACAAACTGTGATCGGGATGTGTCAGATTACAAAGTCCATGCTCATTCTGTAAGGCCATTCAATTATCAACAGACATTCAGTATTAAGTCTGCTACATGCACAGCACACCTTTTCTTCCTCTGTACAAGACATAGCACTGTATTTAGACAGAGTAATCCGAATAACTGATGTACCAAGATAGGTACTACGACCGTGTACCTATCTGAGTGGTAGGAACTGGACTGCACAGGGTCATGCTTAAGGCTGACTATACAAAGGGGCCATTCAGTAATGTTAAAAAACCAGCTTCAAGTAAACAGAACAAACAAAACTGTCATCAACGGCTGTTAGGTCCCAGATCCTCAGGGGTATCATACTTAAGTGTTGCCAGCTGATACTTAAAACTGGGCAGACTGGGCAAACACAGGCTAAGGAACACAAGCAGTAGTCCAAATGCTCACGAACAGTGTCAGTTTTCCTAACAAGACACCAAAAACTTAGGAGACAAAGATAAGGCAGTCCTATGAACCTGAGACCAATACAAGGTATATAAGCTTAAATGTGAAAAACAAAAGTACAGACAATAATCTAGAGTTTAGAGAAGGAAGAGAGCAATGGGAAGAGAAGCACTTGATGAGAGTTCAGGTGAACCCTTTAAGAGCTTCTCTGTTCAAGTCTAAACTGACCAAGTGTTTGTCTTAAATTCTCCAAAATTCCTATCTGACCATATGTGCTTATAAACATTTTCTAAATCCTTTCTGCAAATGTGATATATGAATCTCTCAACCAGTTCTCTTTTCCAAAATCCTTATACCTCTAGACCACAACTTCTGGCTCCTACCATGGAGGCAATTTCAATGCTCGCTGACTTGGACAGCTACCTAGCTTGCCAGGAAAGAGACAATCAATTTAATTCCATTTTCAAAAAAACTTTATCTACATAGATCTGTCACTTACTCATTCAAGATTAGACATTCAGGGATCCTTTCTACAATAGGTAGAAATACATAATAATAGCAGCCACTATTTGTTGACACATTCATGTGAGTTTGGGATTTCACCAAAGACTGTACATGTTTTATCACTTAAGCTTCAGAAATGTTAAGCAATTTGCTCATGGTTATATCACAAAGTAGTTAAGAACAAACTGTGATCGGGATGTGTCAGATTACAAAGTCCATGCTCATTCTGTAAGGCCATTCAATTATCAACAGACATTCAGTATTAAGTCTGCTACATGCACAGCACACCTTTTCTTCCTCTGTACAAGACATAGCACTGTATTTAGACAGAGTAATCCGAATAACTGATGTACCAAGATAGGTACTACGACCGTGTACCTATCTGAGTGGTAGGAACTGGACTGCACAGGGTCATGCTTAAGGCTGACTATACAAAGGGGCCATTCAGTAATGTTAAAAAACCAGCTTCAAGTAAACAGAACAAACAAAACTGTCATCAACGGCTGTTAGGTCCCAGATCCTCAGGGGTATCATACTTAAGTGTTGCCAGCTGATACTTAAAACTGGGCAGACTGGGCAAACACAGGCTAAGGAACACAAGCAGTAGTCCAAATGCTCACGAACAGTGTCAGTTTTCCTAACAAGACACCAAAAACTTAGGAGACAAGAGGTGATAATGAAAGGAAGACTGAAATGGACACTGAAAGACAAAAAAGGCAAGAAAACCGAGATAAGAATAAGGGTGTCACAAACCTAGAAAAGTCAGGTAAGGACTAGGCACAGCCACGAAGGTAAAGGGAGGTAATCAGGTTTTTCTCATTGGTTCTTCATAATAAAAAGGAGGGGTCTGATCGAGGCACCACCCCAAAAAAGGAGGGGAAGTTACCTCAAATTAAAATCAATGTATAAAACTGCTCTGAATAATCCCTAATTCCTAATTTGGGTGGTTTATTACAGGTATATATTATTTTTAAATGAATATTTAATCTAAAAGTGCTTTATTTGGTTCCTAAAACTTAGTTAACTCTATTGATCAAAGAGTTTGGCTCATAGTTTTCTGTTGCTTTGTCATAAAGTATTGGTGACCAAAATTCATAATTTTGTCCCACTGCAAATAACCTTACACTTCAGTATACTTGGAAAAAAAAAAAAAGTCCTAAAGCATCTGCCAAAACCCACAAGGATTTGTGGATAGGAGAGAGGTAACTGTGTCTTCATGGTAGAATGCCTTCTCCCATCCCAGGAATTTCAGTTCACTTGCTAATTATCTACCTGAGAGGTTTAGCAGTAGCCCTTAATAAGATTCACCTGCTATTAAGTAGGTTGGGAATACCAATGGTATATCTATTTTAACAAATATCAATCCTGCCAAATGCTCTGCTTTTCTGAACTTCATGGGCTATCAGCAGGTTGTCCTTCAAAAAACTCTTACAAGATAGATATAAGTTAAAATCTGGAGTCACACTAATCTTATTTTGTTGTTCAGTCACTAAGTCATGCTCAACTCTTTGCAACCCCATGGACTACAGCACACCAGGCTTCCTTGTCCTTCACTATCTCCTGGAGTTTGCCCAAACTCATGTCCATTGAGTTGGTGATGCCCCACCTCAGGGTATCATACTTAAGTGTTGCCAGCTGATACTTAAAACTGGGCAACTGGGCAAACACAGGCTAAGGAACACAAGCAGTAGTCCAAATGCTCACGAACAGTGTCAGTTTTCCTAACAAGACACCAAAAACTTAGGAGACAAGAGGTGATAATGAAAGGAAGACTGAAATGGACACTGAAAGACAAAAAAGGCAAGAAAACCGAGATAAGAATAAGGGTGTCACAAACCTAGAAAAGTCAGGTAAGGACTAGGCACAGCCACGAAGGTAAAGGGAGGTAATCAGGTTTTTCTCATTGGTTCTTCATAATAAAAAGGAGGGGTCTGATCGAGGCACCACCCCAAAAAAGGAGGGGAAGTTACCTCAAATTAAAATCAATGTATAAAACTGCTCTGAATAATCCCTAATTCCTAATTTGGGTGGTTTATTACAGGTATATATTATTTTTAAATGAATATTTAATCTAAAAGTGCTTTATTTGGTTCCTAAAACTTAGTTAACTCTATTGATCAAAGAGTTTGGCTCATAGTTTTCTGTTGCTTTGTCATAAAGTATTGGTGACCAAAATTCATAATTTTGTCCCACTGCAAATAACCTTACACTTCAGTATACTTGGAAAAAAAAAAAAAGTCCTAAAGCATCTGCCAAAACCCACAAGGATTTGTGGATAGGAGAGAGGTAACTGTGTCTTCATGGTAGAATGCCTTCTCCCATCCCAGGAATTTCAGTTCACTTGCTAATTATCTACCTGAGAGGTTTAGCAGTAGCCCTTAATAAGATTCACCTGCTATTAAGTAGGTTGGGAATACCAATGGTATATCTATTTTAACAAATATCAATCCTGCCAAATGCTCTGCTTTTCTGAACTTCATGGGCTATCAGCAGGTTGTCCTTCAAAAAACTCTTACAAGATAGATATAAGTTAAAATCTGGAGTCACACTAATCTTATTTTGTTGTTCAGTCACTAAGTCATGCTCAACTCTTTGCAACCCCATGGACTACAGCACACCAGGCTTCCTTGTCCTTCACTATCTCCTGGAGTTTGCCCAAACTCATGTCCACTGAGTTGATGATGCCATCCAACTATCTCATCTTCTGCTGACTCCATCTCCTCCTGCCCTCAACCTTTCCCAGCATCAGTATCTTTTCTAATGAGTCGGCTCTTCTCATCAGGTGGTCAAAGTATTGGAGGTTCAATATCAGTCCCTCCAATGAAAATTCAGGCTGATTCCCTTTAGGATTGACTGGTTTGATCTCCTTGCTGTCCAAGGGACTTTCAAAGAAATCTTATCTTAGCTGTATTTAGAGAACCTAAAATACTGTTTTCTTTATTTTAAATACTATTAAGAAAAACTGACTTTTAAAACAGACTTAAGAACATAAAAGGACAAGACGATTTCAAGGAAAACCATCCTATTCTAACTTCTTTTTCCTGAAAAATCAAGACTTTTTAAAACATAAGCAGACTTCTTAGAGGGAAAATTTAACTCATTTTTTATCCTAAGAAAAATAAAATGAACAAAAATCATAGTCTTACATGAAAAGTCACTATTTAATGTAACATTTTAGCCACCAGTAATCTGCTTCACTATAGCATTGGAGAAAATGAAAATCTGTTGATCAGAGAAGTCATTCACCCCAAACTGATTATCCATATTGAGGGAAAATTGGAAAATAATATTAAAGGTAGTCAGTGTATTCACAAGTATGTGAATATATTGAAATTAACCAACACAATGAAAGCTGAATTTGTATCTAGAACAGGAGAAAACAATACCAGGATTCCTGGCTCCCATTTCCAACTCTTTCAATAACCTCTCTGTAATAGCAGCCTAATCACTAAACCCATCAGTGCCTCCTGTTCCTCATCTAAAGGAAAGGGAGCGAGGGGGCAACAACTGCTCACTAAACTCTCAGTGTTTTAAGACTGAACAGGTGAGGTTTCACAGTAATTATAAGGTCTCTGGCTGAAGGAAAGATCAGATCATCAGAAACAGCCTGGTGGAAAATACCACTCAACCAACTTTGGCCCATAAAACAGAAATTTCATATGTTTCACTAATACTTATGAAACCTGAGGACCTGGGGTAATTTTATACCTAGGTTTTAAATCTAACACTTTAATTTCAGTCAACTCTCATCTTCTGCTGGAGTTTGCCCAAACTCATGTCCACTGAGTTGATGATGCCATCCAACTATCTCATCTTCTGCTGACTCCATCTCCTCCTGCCCTCAACCTTTCCCAGCATCAGTATCTTTTCTAATGAGTCGGCTCTTCTCATCAGGTGGTCAAAGTATTGAGGTTCAATATCAGTCCCTCCAATGAAAATTCAGGCTGATTCCCTTTAGGATTGACTGGTTTGATCTCCTTGCTGTCCAAGGGACTTTCAAAGAAATCTTATCTTAGCTGTATTTAGAGAACCTAAAATACTGTTTTCTTTATTTTAAATACTATTAAGAAAAACTGACTTTTAAAACAGACTTAAGAACATAAAAGGACAAGACGATTTCAAGGAAAACCATCCTATTCTAACTTCTTTTTCCTGAAAAATCAAGACTTTTTAAAACATAAGCAGACTTCTTAGAGGGAAAATTTAACTCATTTTTTATCCTAAGAAAAATAAAATGAACAAAAATCATAGTCTTACATGAAAAGTCACTATTTAATGTAACATTTTAGCCACCAGTAATCTGCTTCACTATAGCATTGGAGAAAATGAAAATCTGTTGATCAGAGAAGTCATTCACCCCAAACTGATTATCCATATTGAGGGAAAATTGGAAAATAATATTAAAGGTAGTCAGTGTATTCACAAGTATGTGAATATATTGAAATTAACCAACACAATGAAAGCTGAATTTGTATCTAGAACAGGAGAAAACAATACCAGGATTCCTGGCTCCCATTTCCAACTCTTTCAATAACCTCTCTGTAATAGCAGCCTAATCACTAAACCCATCAGTGCCTCCTGTTCCTCATCTAAAGGAAAGGGAGCGAGGGGGCAACAACTGCTCACTAAACTCTCAGTGTTTTAAGACTGAACAGGTGAGGTTTCACAGTAATTATAAGGTCTCTGGCTGAAGGAAAGATCAGATCATCAGAAACAGCCTGGTGGAAAATACCACTCAACCAACTTTGGCCCATAAAACAGAAATTTCATATGTTTCACTAATACTTATGAAACCTGAGGACCTGGGGTAATTTTATACCACAATAGGTTTTTAAATTACAAACAGATGACAAAACAATCCCCAAACAAGATAAACACTTTAATTTCACCAAGTTATTCATCATTACTTAAATATCTGTCAATAGTAGTACGGATGAATAAACCATGGTATATTTATATAACAGAATATTATATTGCAATGAAAAAGAACCAACTGAGGTTACAAGCAACAGTACAGATGATTCTCAGACAATACTGAGCAAAAAGAACCAGATCATGAGAGTAATACTGTATAATCCATTCACATGTGGTCCTAAAACAGGCAAAACTCATTTATGGTATTAGAAGACAGAACAGTGGTTACCTTTGAAGGAGGGGTCATAACTTGGGAAGAGGTACTAAAGTTCTAGGTGCTAGAAACGCTCTGTATCTTGTTCTGGACAGTGGTTACATATGTACAGATTCTTTGGGCTGCCCACTTAAGACTTGTGCACTTTATTGAATGGAAGTTACACCATTATTTTTTAAATGATATGTAAAAAACTGGTACCTTTGAAAACATTTATTGCCCAATTTGCCTGCATTATAACAGTTAATCTTTTATTTATATCTGAATTCAAGATTATCCAATACAGTTTCTCAGCTGTAAGAAAAGAGAGATGAAGGGGTAGCATCATTCAAGAACTGAAAAACTCACCTGTATGTCAGGATTCTTAAAAATGTCACAGATTCCCAGTTAAGAGCATTTAAGTGTTAGTCTATTAACAGCAAGGATTCTTACGATGTGACACTACTGTTTTTATTGACCAGAAACTGCTGAGTGCTGTTGCATTTACAAGTATGCAGGGTATTCTATAATGCCAAGAAATGGTGGTCGTGATAAAGAAACAGTGAACATGCAAGAAAACAAACTTCCCTAGGTTTTCCACTTAGGGTGAAGAGAGAACTCCCGTTCACGGCACATGAAGTCTGATGGTCGGGTCACTTCTCTAGCCTCATTGTGCACAGGGCTGCTCAGTCAGTCCATTTTAGCTTCCCTTCCTTTTGTCCATCTCTCATACTCACATATCTCCAGACAAAGCACTTCTGCATATTTGAAGAGCTCGCCCCTTACCTCTCTGTAGATTAATCTCTATTCAGCCTTCAGTTCAAATATCACCTGTTCAGGAAAACTTCCCTGGAAAGTTCTTTTGACTCCCTTGTCATGGTTGCAATCTTAAATTTGTTTATATGATGGCCTTCCTCATCACTGAAATTGTAAGTCCCATTAGGGCACACACCTATGTTCGTTTTTGCTCACACACTGCCTCAAGAGGTAGCCAAACAAAGAGAATATTTCAAAGGAGAGAAAGGCCACAGGATATTAATGCTGGAAGGCTGAGGAAAAATATAACAGGATGCATAAAAAAATGAAAATGATGTTGAAGATAAGTTTTAATGGCAGGTGCCTACTGCTGTAGAACAAACAGGAGCTATATGCCTAAGTGTATTCATCCCACATGGCCCAAAAATGCTCTTAGGACTTTGGCCTCCAGTATTTTTAAACATTCACTTTTGTTCTTTGAGTTTCATTTCCAGATGATTAATCACTTCTACATCACATACAAAATATAGGCAGTAGGAATTCACAAATTAACATAATCTTATATGGCTTCTGACAGCAGTCTGTTACTCACTGAATGAGCTTGATGTCGTCTTCTCTATTTTGAAAACAATTTTATAGTCAGGTAAAATGAGATCTTTCCAGGCAAAAATTATGAGACTTGCCTGTGATAAAAACTTAAAAACACCTGGAGTAAACTATCAGCTAATGTACTAATGATGTTAAATGAGGTTTTCATGTTGAGGGTTTTCAAAAAGCTGTTTGGCTTTCTAGCCAGTAAAAATCTACTGCCTCTTAAAAATGTCACAGATTCCCAGTTAAGAGCATTTAAGTGTTAGTCTATTAACAGCAAGGATTCTTACGATGTGACACTACTGTTTTTATTGACCAGAAACTGCTGAGTGCTGTTGCATTTACAAGTATGCAGGGTATTCTATAATGCCAAGAAATGGTGGTCGTGATAAAGAAACAGTGAACATGCAAGAAAACAAACTTCCCTAGGTTTTCCACTTAGGGTGAAGAGAGAACTCCCGTTCACGGCACATGAAGTCTGATGGTCGGGTCACTTCTCTAGCCTCATTGTGCACAGGGCTGCTCAGTCAGTCCATTTTAGCTTCCCTTCCTTTTGTCCATCTCTCATACTCACATATCTCCAGACAAAGCACTTCTGCATATTTGAAGAGCTCGCCCCTTACCTCTCTGTAGATTAATCTCTATTCAGCCTTCAGTTCAAATATCACCTGTTCAGGAAAACTTCCCTGGAAAGTTCTTTTGACTCCCTTGTCATGGTTGCAATCTTAAATTTGTTTATATGATGGCCTTCCTCATCACTGAAATTGTAAGTCCCATTAGGGCACACACCTATGTTCGTTTTTGCTCACACACTGCCTCAAGAGGTAGCCAAACAAAGAGAATATTTCAAAGGAGAGAAAGGCCACAGGATATTAATGCTGGAAGGCTGAGGAAAAATATAACAGGATGCATAAAAAAATGAAAATGATGTTGAAGATAAGTTTTAATGGCAGGTGCCTACTGCTGTAGAACAAACAGGAGCTATATGCCTAAGTGTATTCATCCCACATGGCCCAAAAATGCTCTTAGGACTTTGGCCTCCAGTATTTTTAAACATTCACTTTTGTTCTTTGAGTTTCATTTCCAGATGATTAATCACTTCTACATCACATACAAAATATAGGCAGTAGGAATTCACAAATTAACATAATCTTATATGGCTTCTGACAGCAGTCTGTTACTCACTGAATGAGCTTGATGTCGTCTTCTCTATTTTGAAAACAATTTTATAGTCAGGTAAAATGAGATCTTTCCAGGCAAAAATTATGAGACTTGCCTGTGATAAAAACTTAAAAACACCTGGAGTAAACTATCAGCTAATGTACTAATGATGTTAAATGAGGTTTTCATGTTGAATGCTGTGGCTTAACTCAGCATATCTTTACAAGTGTTTTGACTTCCCCAGTGGCTGAGAAAATGAGCTTAGGATGGAGCTTCTCTGACTTGAATCTTGGCTTCTTAGCAGTACCTATACTTATGTAAAAAATCTACTGCCTCTTAAATCTTGTAATTGTCAGTGCTTCCTATCAACATAAATAACGATAAGTCAAGTCATAGCAAAGTCATGATTGCACAAAAATCGGTTCCCTGTTTTGCAACTTGGAACATGAAATACAGCATAATTAACACCATGAATATTTTCATTAAAAGTGAATTTCATTGTACAATGGAAAATTTTGCAAAAACATGGTCTATTTAATGCCTTAAAGTAAAAAAATAAAATAAAAATCTGGCCTTATTCTTATGTGAGTTTCAAGATTAGATAATTGCCTTTGCTGTTCTATGGTGTTTCTGGTCATGACATTAAGACTATCATAAACTCTGTCTTGCAGTAATGTTAAAAAGAAACAAATGATGGGAAAATGGCCTAGGAAATTATTCCAATATTCTGCAAGATCATTTCTGAATGGCTAATACCCAAAGTTATTTCTTTCAAACACCAAAAAAACAAGTAATTTTCTGACCTGGGGTCTAAACACCGATTTTGACTAGTATCAACTCCAAACATTCTGCCTTAAGAATAAAAGCGTACAAACAAACCAGCATAGATACTGATATACAGAGACGTGCTCATTTGCTTAGCTCTGATTTTTCTGAACATTCTAGAAAACTAGATTCTACTGCACTGTGATGCCTGATTACATGCATAATAAACTTTGAAATAGAATTTAATAATATTTAGATTGTAGAGCCGGTAATCCAGTATAATTTACCCCACTACAATGCATAGCACGCGTTTACTGGTAAGTGACAAAACGTAAAGGTGCCGTTTTATCTCTTACCTGCGCACCTTCTGCGCGCTCTGCACTGTTCCGGGCGTCAGAGTTGGGCACCGGAGCCCACATCCTACCGATCTTTCCAGAAAACAATTTTATAGTCAGGTAAAATGAGATCTTTCCAGGCAAAAATTATGAGACTTGCCTGTGATAAAACTTAAAAACACCTGGAGTAAACTATCAGCTAATGTACTAATGATGTTAAATGAGGTTTTCATGTTGAATGCTGTGGCTTAACTCAGCATATCTTTACAAGTGTTTTGACTTCCCCAGTGGCTGAGAAAATGAGCTTAGGATGGAGCTTCTCTGACTTGAATCTTGGCTTCTTAGCAGTACCTATACTTATGTAAAAAATCTACTGCCTCTTAAATCTTGTAATTGTCAGTGCTTCCTATCAACATAAATAACGATAAGTCAAGTCATAGCAAAGTCATGATTGCACAAAATCGGTTCCCTGTTTTGCAACTTGGAACATGAAATACAGCATAATTAACACCATGAATATTTTCATTAAAAGTGAATTTCATTGTACAATGGAAAATTTTGCAAAAACATGGTCTATTTAATGCCTTAAAGTAAAAAAATAAAATAAAAATCTGGCCTTATTCTTATGTGAGTTTCAAGATTAGATAATTGCCTTTGCTGTTCTATGGTGTTTCTGGTCATGACATTAAGACTATCATAAACTCTGTCTTGCAGTAATGTTAAAAAGAAACAAATGATGGGAAAATGGCCTAGGAAATTATTCCAATATTCTGCAAGATCATTTCTGAATGGCTAATACCCAAAGTTATTTCTTTCAAACACCAAAAAAACAAGTAATTTTCTGACCTGGGGTCTAAACACCGATTTTGACTAGTATCAACTCCAAACATTCTGCCTTAAGAATAAAAGCGTACAAACAAACCAGCATAGATACTGATATACAGAGACGTGCTCATTTGCTTAGCTCTGATTTTTCTGAACATTCTAGAAAACTAGATTCTACTGCACTGTGATGCCTGATTACATGCATAATAAACTTTGAAATAGAATTTAATAATATTTAGATTGTAGAGCCGGTAATCCAGTATAATTTACCCCACTACAATGCATAGCACGCGTTTACTGGTAAGTGACAAAACGTAAAGGTGCCGTTTTATCTCTTACCTGCGCACCTTCTGCGCGCTCTGCACTGTTCCGGGCGTCAGAGTTGGGCACCGGAGCCCACATCCTACCGTTGCCTCGGGGCGAACCCACCCCATACTCGCCGCCAGAGGCCGGGAGGACGCTGACCACTCCCGCCAGCCCACGGACCAGCACGCTTCCCGGCACTCACCTGTCACGCGAATAGACTCCAGCATCGTCCCGCTGAGGCCGCGGGCAGCGAGCCCCGCGGGTGCTGGGGGCGAGGGCCGGATAGGAACCTGGCGGCCGCCTCTAACCTCCTAACCTCCGGCCGAGCGTCGGACGCGGGGTCGCGGCGGGAGGTGGCTCTCGGCAACTAGGGGCTGGATAAGCGGGGTAAGGACGGGCAAAGACGAGCGGACAGAGAGCGGCGAGCAGCGTTCCTTCCAGCCCGCAGGTAGCTGGAAGGTACTCAACACCGCCCAACGGTAGGCAACAGCTCGAGTACCCGCCGCCGTGACGTTGCTGCTCCCCCGTTGCTAGGAAACGTTTCTTGATTTCCGCGTGCACCAAGCTTCTCTGAACCTGAGCGCCGCGGGAGGCGCTCAAGCTACGGCGGCCGGGCTCGCCGGAAGAGAAAGGAAAACTACAGCTCCCTGCGTGCACAGCGCTCGCCCACGCCTCGAGGGGCTTGTGGGCTGGTCCCTGGGAGAGGATCGTGTCCCCACCCTTAGACTCCTCTGTAGACGTTTGTGCGCTGTTCAAGAGATTTACAAGAGACAGGTGGTATGGCATTCAGTCCCAGCTGCGAATTACAGGGCCGGCCTCCTTAGCCTTGTTAGTTACCTGTCCAGGTGCAAAAAAGCTAAAACAGTGTAGATTGCAGCTGGTAATAATGAAGGTGCTGGAAGGTCAACATTTACCCGTTGAATTCTCCAGCATAATATACTTAATGCTAAAATACAAATTTTAATTTATGATTGTGCAGTTGATAGGGGCTGAAAGTTGTTTCTTTGTCTATTATTGCATGGGTAATGTAGAGACTATATCGTGTAACAAATATTATCTGAGAGCTTAATATGTGCAAGGATCTGAGATAGGCCTTGAGGATGTAAACAAGGGAAATGAAATCAGGCTGGATTTTACAGAGGAGGAACAACTCGTGAGATAGATAGCGTTGGCCCTGTTAATTTTTAGAACCCATTTTCTCTTTATCTTTCCTCAAGGTTGAGATAGAACACAGAAATCATTGTGGGGTGTGTTTTCAAACTTGAGAACAAAAGGAAAGTTGAAGTTATGTCAGGAACATCATCCTCGAAGAATGACAGAGAACATGTGCGAATTTATATCTTTTTCATCAACTAAGAGGGAAGCGTGGACATTTCAGACTATCACAGATAGTGGCTAACCTCACATCCTAGTCTGTCAGAAAATCCTGTGAAATACCATCTTCAGAATATATCCAGAATCCAGGTACTTCTCACTATCATCGCTGCCACCATTCTGGCTCAAGCCACCACCAGCCTTGGTCTGGATTACAGCAGTAGCTGACCCCGCATTTCTTTATTTGTTTTTATGATCCAGGCTGTCTGTTTTTTTCTTTCTTTTTTCTTTTTTATATAATGAAAGTATGATAACACATTTACAGGAGACCTGAACACCGTATTTCCACTCTTTATCCTCATAACCCAGTAGTCAGATGGATCCTGTTAAAAAGTCAGATAATGTCAGTTTTCTGTGAAAAGCACTTCAGTGTCTTCCTTTCTTAGCTATGAGGTCTTGTCATCTTTTGGTCTCATCTCCCACTGCTTTCCTCCTTGGTCTCCTCCAGATACTCTGGCTTCCTAGATATTCCTCAGCTATGCTAAACACCGTTTCACATTTTCACCTTTGCGATTTGGGACTTTGCCAACTTGGAATGCTCCCCCGCCCCCCAGCACCCATCCTGGCCTTATGTCCACAGAACTAGCTCCTTCACTTCCCAGGACTTAATCCAAATGTTACTTCTCAGTGAGGCCTTTCCTGGTCACTCAATTTAAAATTCTGTTCTTTCCTCAGATTTCCTAGCTCCTTTCTCTCTGCTTTATTTTTTTCCTTAGCACTTAATATTATATAAAATTATATCATTTACTGTATATTTTACTGATTTATCTTGATTATTATCTGTCTCCATCTCTAGAATCAAATTTCTGTAAATCCAGTGATTTTTGATTGCTCACTGCTGTATTTCTAGCTAGAATAGTGTCTGACACACAGTAAGTACTCAATAAATTATTTGTAAGTTAATGAAATTATTTGGAGATATTAGAAAGCTTGCATTTTTAATGAAAAACAGAATGATATAAAATGGGCATATAGATAAAGAACACAGCTTCAGGTTAAACACTTGCTTTAGTAATGAGCAAATGAATACTTTGCATTCAGAAAAGCCGTTTTTCTTGCAACATATGTCCTAAGGGAAAACCCGGTAAATGAACCTTGTATACTTAACTTCCTTACATACCTTCCTTAACTTCCTTATATGGCTAAAATTCTGAAACCTGCTTTCCAAGTTTGCTATAAATGCGTATTATCCTTGCAAATTTCTTATTTTTCAAGTCACTGCAGTTTAAGAACTGTAATTCTCAAAAATGTAAAGAGATGTTCCCAAATTCAATATAAAATTTTATGCATCTAATAGTTCCAGGCTGTCTGTTTTTTTCTTTCTTTTTTCTTTTTTATATAATGAAAGTATGATAACACATTTACAGGAGACCTGAACACCGTATTTCCACTCTTTATCCTCATAACCCAGTAGTCAGATGGATCCTGTTAAAAAGTCAGATAATGTCAGTTTTCTGTGAAAAGCACTTCAGTGTCTTCCTTTCTTAGCTATGAGGTCTTGTCATCTTTTGGTCTCATCTCCCACTGCTTTCCTCCTTGGTCTCCTCCAGATACTCTGGCTTCCTAGATATTCCTCAGCTATGCTAAACACCGTTTCACATTTTCACCTTTGCGATTTGGGACTTTGCCAACTTGGAATGCTCCCCCGCCCCCCAGCACCCATCCTGGCCTTATGTCCACAGAACTAGCTCCTTCACTTCCCAGGACTTAATCCAAATGTTACTTCTCAGTGAGGCCTTTCCTGGTCACTCAATTTAAAATTCTGTTCTTTCCTCAGATTTCCTAGCTCCTTTCTCTCTGCTTTATTTTTTTCCTTAGCACTTAATATTATATAAAATTATATCATTTACTGTATATTTTACTGATTTATCTTGATTATTATCTGTCTCCATCTCTAGAATCAAATTTCTGTAAATCCAGTGATTTTTGATTGCTCACTGCTGTATTTCTAGCTAGAATAGTGTCTGACACACAGTAAGTACTCAATAAATTATTTGTAAGTTAATGAAATTATTTGGAGATATTAGAAAGCTTGCATTTTTAATGAAAAACAGAATGATATAAAATGGGCATATAGATAAAGAACACAGCTTCAGGTTAAACACTTGCTTTAGTAATGAGCAAATGAATACTTTGCATTCAGAAAAGCCGTTTTTCTTGCAACATATGTCCTAAGGGAAAACCCGGTAAATGAACCTTGTATACTTAACTTCCTTACATACCTTCCTTAACTTCCTTATATGGCTAAAATTCTGAAACCTGCTTTCCAAGTTTGCTATAAATGCGTATTATCCTTGCAAATTTCTTATTTTTCAAGTCACTGCAGTTTAAGAACTGTAATTCTCAAAAATGTAAAGAGATGTTCCCAAATTCATATATTCAGCATCTAAAGAATTGACTCTGAATGTTTTCACTAAGGCCTGCATAATCAGATTATCCACTTCCCTTGTATTTTGAAGTAACCAAATGTAATTCCACAGCTCTTTATTTATATACAAGAGACAGAACTTAGTGCTTTTAAAGTACATAAAAGTACATATTTATCCTCAAGACACTTACTGACTAGCATGTGTGTATACATACCCCACACACATACACACACACATAATAAAAGTTAGAAAATTATATGCAGTAAAGGTATACCTCCCTCTTCAACATTTCGTTAAACTTAAGAATTCTGAAAACCATTTGATGCCTCTGTAGTTAACCCATCTAGAATATTATTTCTTCTCTACTTTAAAAATTACTTTTATGTTCACCCTACCAAATTTTCTTGTGGATCATTTTGATTTATAAACCTCTTCAGTGATAAATACTATTAATATATAAAGGTAATATTAATTAATTCAAACCACTTAAAAAAGATATTCTTTGTGTACAATTAGGCACTGAAGTGTTCTTGCTAACAAATTCATGAAGACAAAGAGTTTATCTAAATTTCGTACAAAACTAGTTCTGTTACCAGCTTCTTTTAGCATTCCCGCCTATGCAATTATTCATCCTCAACGAGCTTTGTGCATCTGCTTTGTTAATTATTGATTCGTGCTACGCCTGCTTAGTGTTTCCATTGGGTACAGCATTTGCAGCTGTCCAGTTGGCTGCTTTTGAGTCAGCATTGTTTTTACATATCCGCCAGAACAATGAACAATTCCATCTTTTTCAGAAACTTCCCTTTATACCTGTTTCTCCATAAACTCCATTTCAAAGCACTGCTTGCAACATAAAGAACTGCTTTTAATAATCTGTTTCCCTCCAAGAATACACCTCCCCCTTTTTAAATTGTTAATAAACTTAAATTTTCCAGTAATAGCCAAGAATGCTATTGACGATTATCCTACTGCAGCATTATATTTCACTTTTTTAATGTTTGCTTTTATGTTCAGTACCAGCATTATATTGTGAATCATTTCCATTTCTGGTTCTCTTTAATAATGATTTCTATTAAATTCTAGATTTAAAAATGATAGAAAAATATTTTCATAGAAATACTGTCTTTTAATGTGTGGTGGGATTTTTATGTTATGAATAAAGAGCTTATATTTTTCTTAGTTTTTCAGTAACTTATTAATTAAGTCACATTAGCGTGTGTATTTCACGTACGAATCACATGGCTAGCTACTCATAGTCAGCAGAGTTTCAGGACAAAAGTCAGTTGAAACATCTCTGTAATAAGAGAGGATCAGACTTTTTTTTCTTGAAGGCTTAGAATACATTTGATCATTAACCTGGGTAGTAAAAGCCAGGAAAGACAAAATGAGGTGAGTATGACTGGAGAAGTTTGCTAATTAAGTATTGCTATTGCCAGTGGAAACAAAGAACTATAATATTTCACTTTCTACAGCAAATGTTCTTTTTGTTGAGAGCAGATTAAGTATGCTTGAAACTGAGAAAATGTTTAATTTCTTAAGGGGAAGTTACCTTAGTACCTGAAAAAAAAAAAGATTAAAAAATATTGTTTACTTTCAGATTTCAGATGAGAGTTTAAAAGAATGAAGGGAGAAGAAGCTTCTAGAAAATACTTTTGACTTTGCTCTCTATTCTCTTAGAAGCAATTTATATTCATTCTATGTCTTTGGAAATACATGAATTGAGGAAAATTAATCCAGAGCTTGTCGTTACGAAAGAACAGAGGAACTCTAGTTGAAAACATCCCTGAAAATTGAGCGAAAGATACACTCATAAACGTCCCATTTCATTGGGTACAGCATTTGCAGCTGTCCAGTTGGCTGCTTTTGAGTCAGCTTTTTACATATCCGCCAGAACAATGAACAATTCCATCTTTCAGAAACTTCCCTTTATACCTGTTTCTCCATAAACTCCATTTCAAAGCACTGCTTGCAACATAAAGAACTGCTTTTAATAATCTGTTTCCCTCAAGAATACACCTCCCCCTTTTTAAATTGTTAATAAACTTAAATTTTCCAGTAATAGCCAAGAATGCTATTGACGATTATCCTACTGCAGCATTATATTTCACTTTTTTAATGTTTGCTTTTATGTTCAGTACCAGCATTATATTGTGAATCATTTCCATTTCTGGTTCTCTTTAATAATGATTTCTATTAAATTCTAGATTTAAAAATGATAGAAAAATATTTTCATAGAAATACTGTCTTTTAATGTGTGGTGGGATTTTTATGTTATGAATAAAGAGCTTATATTTTTCTTAGTTTTTCAGTAACTTATTAATTAAGTCACATTAGCGTGTGTATTTCACGTACGAATCACATGGCTAGCTACTCATAGTCAGCAGAGTTTCAGGACAAAAGTCAGTTGAAACATCTCTGTAATAAGAGAGGATCAGACTTTTTTTTCTTGAAGGCTTAGAATACATTTGATCATTAACCTGGGTAGTAAAAGCCAGGAAAGACAAAATGAGGTGAGTATGACTGGAGAAGTTTGCTAATTAAGTATTGCTATTGCCAGTGGAAACAAAGAACTATAATATTTCACTTTCTACAGCAAATGTTCTTTTTGTTGAGAGCAGATTAAGTATGCTTGAAACTGAGAAAATGTTTAATTTCTTAAGGGGAAGTTACCTTAGTACCTGAAAAAAAAAAAGATTAAAAAATATTGTTTACTTTCAGATTTCAGATGAGAGTTTAAAAGAATGAAGGGAGAAGAAGCTTCTAGAAAATACTTTTGACTTTGCTCTCTATTCTCTTAGAAGCAATTTATATTCATTCTATGTCTTTGGAAATACATGAATTGAGGAAAATTAATCCAGAGCTTGTCGTTACGAAAGAACAGAGGAACTCTAGTTGAAAACATCCCTGATTCTAACAAGCATTAACAGACGCCTCAGGACAGCTGTAAACAGTATTCCCTGACACATAAATGAAGAAGAAGAAGAAGAAAAAATCAGGGAAAGTTGGTTTCTGTAGGTTTAAAAAACATTTTTTTTTTCAGTGCAATTTGAATGCTTTTGGGATTTCTGTTTTGGGAGAATGGAATGTTTTCAGTATGCCTTTTTCAGGAGAATGAAAAGCATGAAGTGAAAGCCAAATAAAAGAATGCTTTGTGAAATAGCCTTTGCCTTTTCACCTCAATGAAAATAGTCAGAACTGCACAAAAATCTTGGGAAACACTGTGATTTTTTTTTGATAAGACGTTTTATTGTAAATGAGGGAGGAAGGATTTTTAAATCAGACAACAGAAATGTTGTTCATCTGAGTTACATTTTTAAGAAATCAAGATGTACATTAATTTACCCCTTCCACAGATATTTATTAAATATTTATACTGCGTACATACAGGAAAGATATTGCATACTGAAAAATATGCATACTAGGACTGCACACATACATATGTAAACATAATATATACGTATCAGATAATCCTTGGGCACATACCTCAGGGATGCTATGGTGAGTAAATTAAATAGAGTCCTAATTCTCTTGGAACTTATAGTGGGAGAAACAAAGAAAAGTCAAGTAAACAAATGATGTGGGCTTCCCTGGTGGCTAAATTGTAAAGAATTTCATTGCCAATGAAGGAGATGTCAGTTCTATCCCTGGGTTGGGAAGATCCTCTGGAGAAGAAAATGGCAACCCACTCCAGTATTCTTGCCTGGGAAATCTCATGGACAGAGGAGGCTGACAAGAACTATAATATTTCACTTTCTACAGCAAATGTTCTTTTGTTGAGAGCAGATTAAGTATGCTTGAAACTGAGAAAATGTTTAATTTCTTAAGGAAGTTACCTTAGTACCTGAAAAAAAGATTAAAAAATATTGTTTACTTTCAGATTTCAGATGAGAGTTTAAAAGAATGAAGGGAGAAGAAGCTTCTAGAAAATACTTTTGACTTTGCTCTCTATTCTCTTAGAAGCAATTTATATTCATTCTATGTCTTTGGAAATACATGAATTGAGGAAAATTAATCCAGAGCTTGTCGTTACGAAAGAACAGAGGAACTCTAGTTGAAAACATCCCTGATTCTAACAAGCATTAACAGACGCCTCAGGACAGCTGTAAACAGTATTCCCTGACACATAAATGAAGAAGAAGAAGAAGAAAAAATCAGGGAAAGTTGGTTTCTGTAGGTTTAAAAAACATTTTTTTTTTCAGTGCAATTTGAATGCTTTTGGGATTTCTGTTTTGGGAGAATGGAATGTTTTCAGTATGCCTTTTTCAGGAGAATGAAAAGCATGAAGTGAAAGCCAAATAAAAGAATGCTTTGTGAAATAGCCTTTGCCTTTTCACCTCAATGAAAATAGTCAGAACTGCACAAAAATCTTGGGAAACACTGTGATTTTTTTTTGATAAGACGTTTTATTGTAAATGAGGGAGGAAGGATTTTTAAATCAGACAACAGAAATGTTGTTCATCTGAGTTACATTTTAAGAAATCAAGATGTACATTAATTTACCCCTTCCACAGATATTTATTAAATATTTATACTGCGTACATACAGGAAAGATATTGCATACTGAAAAATATGCATACTAGGACTGCACACATACATATGTAAACATAATATATACGTATCAGATAATCCTTGGGCACATACCTCAGGGATGCTATGGTGAGTAAATTAAATAGAGTCCTAATTCTCTTGGAACTTATAGTGGGAGAAACAAAGAAAAGTCAAGTAAACAAATGATGTGGGCTTCCCTGGTGGCTAAATTGTAAAGAATTTCATTGCCAATGAAGGAGATGTCAGTTCTATCCCTGGGTTGGGAAGATCCTCTGGAGAAGAAAATGGCAACCCACTCCAGTATTCTTGCCTGGGAAATCTCATGGACAGAGGAGGCTGACAAGCTACAGCTCATGGGGTCACAAAAGAATTGGACCTGACTTATCAACTGAAAAACAACAAACAAATGATGTAATATCAGCTACAGATAGGTGCTACAAAGCATAGTACTGTACATCTCTAGTATACTAGAGATGATGACTTGGAATATGGAGAGGTCAGAGAAAGTCTCTGAGGAAGTGACTTTTGAGTTGAGACTTGAAGGATAAGAGTCATCCACAAGGGCTTCCCCTGGTGGTCCAGTGGGTAAGGACACCGCCTTGCAGTGAAAGAGTCATCCACAAGTCATTTGGGGTAGAGGGGTGATTCAAGCATTCACAGTAGAGGGAATTGCAAAAGCAAAAGTCCTGAGATGGAAGTGATCTTATCCTGATCCTAGGGCTATATGAAGGTCAGCATGATTGGAATCCAGTGAACCGGGAAAAAGTGGGAGGAGAAAAGATCTCAGGGGGAGGCTGGAGCTGAGGAAAGGAGTTTGGACTTTTCTCTAAGAGCAGTCAGAAGCCACTGGTGGATTTAAAACAGGGGGCAGTGATATGATATGGCTTTTTAATTTTTTTTAAGATTGCATTGACTGCTCTCTGCTCTGAGAATAATGGATAAGAGGAGGAGAGTCGAAGAAGGGAAACCAGACAGGGGACTCTTAGAGTAGGTCCAGTGATGGTGATGATGGCGTGGCATGTAATGGAAGCTCTAGAGAGGGAGAGAAGTAAAAGACCCAGGATACATTTGGAGGCAGAGGTGATGGGCAGGTTGGGTATGTGCATAAAGTAAAAGGAAAGGAAGAAATAACTGACTGTGACCCCTCAGTTTTTGGCTCAAGCAATTGGGTAGATAGTGGTACCATTTATGGAAATGGAGAGGACTGAGGAAATAACAGATTTAGTGGGGAAATTTCATTTTAAGGTTAATATACTAGTTAAAAGTCTTTTAGTTGAATTTTTTTAGTTGAATTTAGTTGAATTTTTAGTTGAATGTTTGTGTTCAGAGCTCGAGGAAGAGATCATGCCAAAGAAATAAAATTGGGAACCATCAGTATACGGACGGTATTTTAAGTCAGTGGAACTGATGAGATCAGCTCAGGAGTGTGTGAGGGTAGACAAGAGCAACCAAGGTAGAAATTAAAGTTCTTGGTCACTTAGTTGTGGTGCAAAGGAAGAGGAGCCAACAAAGCTATCCACACACATGTACACACACAGAGATCTTCCTCAGTTTATGATGGGGCTATGTCCCAATAAACCCAACCAAAGTCAAAAATACATTTAATGTACCTAACCTACCAAATATTATAGCACAGCCTAGCCTACTTTAAACATGCTCAGAACAATTATATTAGGCTACAGTTGAGCAAAATTATCTACCATGAGCCCTATTATGTAATAAAATGATGACTATCTCATGTAATTTATTGAGTACTGTACTGGAAATGAAAAACAGAATGGTTGTATGGGTATTGATTATTTACCTTCCTGATCACATGGCTGGCTGGGAGCAGCATGGTGGTCCAGCTGCCTAGCATCATGAGAAAGCATTGTACTGCTTACTGCCCAGAAAGAGATAAAAATTCCAACTACTGTTTCTACTGAAATCATATAACTTTTGCAGTGTTGTGAAGTCCAATCATTATAAGTAGAAGCATCATAAGTCAGGGACTTTCTGTATACACACCCAGAAATGTATATAAAACTATGCAACCATAGCTACATATGTGTATATATGTGTCCTGAGTAGGTCCAGTGATGGTGATGATGGCGTGGCATGTAATGGAAGCTCTAGAGAGGGAGAGAAGTAAAAGACCCAGGATACATTTGGAGGCAGAGGTGATGGGCAGGTTGGGTATGTGCATAAAGTAAAAGGAAAGGAAGAAATAACTGACTGTGACCCCTCAGTTTTTGGCTCAAGCAATTGGGTAGATAGTGGTACCATTTATGGAAATGGAGAGGACTGAGGAAATAACAGATTTAGTGGGGAAATTTCATTTTAAGGTTAATATACTAGTTAAAAGTCTTTTAGTTGAATTTTTTTAGTTGAATTTAGTTGAATTTTTAGTTGAATGTTTGTGTTCAGAGCTCGAGGAAGAGATCATGCCAAAGAAATAAAATTGGGAACCATCAGTATACGGACGGTATTTTAAGTCAGTGGAACTGATGAGATCAGCTCAGGAGTGTGTGAGGGTAGACAAGAGCAACCAAGGTAGAAATTAAAGTTCTTGGTCACTTAGTTGTGGTGCAAAGGAAGAGGAGCCAACAAAGCTATCCACACACATGTACACACACAGAGATCTTCCTCAGTTTATGATGGGGCTATGTCCCAATAAACCCAACCAAAGTCAAAAATACATTTAATGTACCTAACCTACCAAATATTATAGCACAGCCTAGCCTACTTTAAACATGCTCAGAACAATTATATTAGGCTACAGTTGAGCAAAATTATCTACCATGAGCCCTATTATGTAATAAAATGATGACTATCTCATGTAATTTATTGAGTACTGTACTGGAAATGAAAAACAGAATGGTTGTATGGGTATTGATTATTTACCTTCCTGATCACATGGCTGGCTGGGAGCAGCATGGTGGTCCAGCTGCCTAGCATCATGAGAAAGCATTGTACTGCTTACTGCCCAGAAAGAGATAAAAATTCCAACTACTGTTTCTACTGAAATCATATAACTTTTGCAGTGTTGTGAAGTCCAATCATTATAAGTAGAAGCATCATAAGTCAGGGACTTTCTGTATACACACCCAGAAATGTATATAAAACTATGCAACCATAGCTACATATGTGTATATATATGTCCATGTGTATCCATGTTGTTGTTGTTTAGCCTCTAAGTCATTTCTGACTTTTTGTTATCCCATGGACTATAGCCTGCCAGGCTCCTCTGTCTATGGGATTTCCCAGGCAAGAATACTGGAATGGGTTGCCATTTCCTTCTCCATGGGATCTTCCTGACCCATGGATGCATCTGTGTCTCCTACATTGGCAGGTGGATTCTTTATCACTTAGCCACTAGGGAAGCCCATGTGTGTGTGTGTGTATGTCTTTTTTCCCTGAAGTGTTTAGTTGCAGACATGATACCACTTTTCTCCTAAATACTTAAGATTATGTAAATATATGTGTACAGTCGACACTTGAACAACCTGTGGAGTTATGGATGCTGACTCTAGTGCTGACAAGTACCCACAAATAACATTAGGCAGTCCTCTATATCTGAAGTTCTGCATTCATGGATTCAACCAACCACAGCTCATGTAGTAGTGAAGTATTCACTGAAAAAAATATCTGAGAATAAGTGGACCCATGCTGTTCAAACCTATATTATCCAAGGGTTAACTGTATATGTATGTGAATATATATATCTATCTATATCTAGGTAGATAGAAAGAGATAGATCGATCTAGATATCTCTGTCTACTGAGAGAAAAAGAATAAAGCAAGTATAATAACATGTTAATACACAGGAACTCTAGTTTAAGGACATCCTGGAATTCATTGTCTGACTTTTTTTTTCTCTATGTGTATATATATAAAACTTTTGCAACTTTTGTCTGAAATCATATCAAAATAAAGTGATTCAAACTGCATACTAAGTTGGAAAATGACCTCACTGTGGCCTAGGTGAGAAATCTTATAAGATATTCAGCTGAATTCAGATAACCAGAGTTATTAGTGGGGCATTCTGGTAGCAGGCTCAGGGTGAAAAGCCTGCCCAGAGGTAATTCCACTACTGTTTCACTAAATCAACTTTTGCAGTGTTGTGAAGTCCAATCATTATAAGTAGAAGCATCATAAGTCAGGGACTTTCTGTATACACACCCAGAAATGTATATAAAACTATGCAACCATAGCTACATATGTGTATATATATGTCCATGTGTATCCATGTTGTTGTTGTTTAGCCTCTAAGTAATTTCTGACATTTGTTATCCCATGGACTATCTCATGTGACATCCTATGTCATGGGATTTCCTGACTTTTGTTATCCCATGGACTATAGCCTGCCAGGCTCCTCTGTCTATGGGATTTCCCAGGCAAGAATACTGGAATGGGTTGCCATTTCCTTCTCCATGGGATCTTCCTGACCCATGGATGCATCTGTGTCTCCTACATTGGCAGGTGGATTCTTTATCACTTAGCCACTAGGGAAGCCCATGTGTGTGTGTGTGTATGTCTTTTTTCCCTGAAGTGTTTAGTTGCAGACATGATACCACTTTTCTCCTAAATACTTAAGATTATGTAAATATATGTGTACAGTCGACACTTGAACAACCTGTGGAGTTATGGATGCTGACTCTAGTGCTGACAAGTACCCACAAATAACATTAGGCAGTCCTCTATATCTGAAGTTCTGCATTCATGGATTCAACCAACCACAGCTCATGTAGTAGTGAAGTATTCACTGAAAAAAATATCTGAGAATAAGTGGACCCATGCTGTTCAAACCTATATTATCCAAGGGTTAACTGTATATGTATGTGAATATATATATCTATCTATATCTAGGTAGATAGAAAGAGATAGATCGATCTAGATATCTCTGTCTACTGAGAGAAAAAGAATAAAGCAAGTATAATAACATGTTAATACACAGGAACTCTAGTTTAAGGACATCCTGGAATTCATTGTCTGACTTTTTTTTCTCTCTCTATGTGTATATATATAAAACTTTTGCAACTTTTGTCTGAAATCATATCAAAATAAAGTGATTCAAACTGCATACTAAGTTGGAAAATGACCTCACTGTGGCCTAGGTGAGAAATCTTATAAGATATTCAGCTGAATTCAGATAACCAGAGTTATTAGTGGGGCATTCTGGTAGCAGGCTCAGGGTGAAAAAGCCATGGATGCAGCAGAGTAAGGTATGTTCAGGAAAGAGCAGGTGACTGAGATCTGTTCTTTGAGTATTTTCCATAGCATTGAAAATTAATTGAAGTAGTATATAGGGCTATTTGCGGAGTAAAAGGGTTGGATAGGAATTGGATTGAGACTTTGATAAGGATTCAAATAGATAAAATTGAAAGGATTCTCAACAACATTATAAGTTCAGTTACCTGGAATAAATTTAAAATGGAATTGGCTTGATGCTCAGCAAACCAGGAAAATCAGAAAAGGTAGAAGGTTGATTAGTGTTAGTCACTCAGTCGTGTTCAACTCTTTGCGACCCTATAGACTGTAACCCACCAGGCTCCTCTGTCCATGGAATTCTCCTGGCAAAAATACTGGAGTGGGTAGCCATTCCCTTATCCAGGGGATCTTCCCAACAGGAATCAAGTCTAGATGTCCTAGCTTCTTTACTGTCTGATCCACCAGGGAGAAGTTTAGATCTTGGCAAGTTAAATGCAGTAAGAAGGACAAGGACCCAAGGAGAAAGATATTGAAGTGGTTTCCCTTGGGACCCGGCTGGGTAGGGAGCAAGTGAGGCATAAAGGGGGCTGGGCAGTGTTTGTGGAAGATATCTGGGAAGGGCCAGTGACAGTTTCTGAAAATCTTTGACTAATCACGATCTTCTTGGTTCCACATTTACTATTTTAAGAAGTTGAATTAGGTGATTCCTGCCAGCTCCTAGTTTTTTGTTGTTGTGTTTTGGTTTTTTTAAAACTTGCTTGGCCACCTCTCAAGGACAGATAGACTACTTTGTGTGTGGCCTCATAGAAAAAGGCAAGGTGGGAAGTCAGAGCTAACACACAAGCATGGCTACAAATGAACTACCACATTTTCAATCTGACCAAAACCAGAAGAGAAGCATGAATTGAAGGTTAGGGTTAGAGGGGGCTGGCAGGTTTAGTAAAAAAAGAAATCATAACCCGGAATTCATTGTCTGACTTTTTTTCTCTCTATGTGTATATATATAAAACTTTTGCAACTTTTGTCTGAAATCATATCAAAATAAAGTGATTCAAACTGCATACTAAGTTGGAAAATGACCTCACTGTGGCCTAGGTGAGAAATCTTATAAGATATTCAGCTGAATTCAGATAACCAGAGTTATTAGTGGGGCATTCTGGTAGCAGGCTCAGGGTGAAAAGCCATGGATGCAGCAGAGTAAGGTATGTTCAGGAAAGAGCAGGTGACTGAGATCTGTTCTTTGAGTATTTTCCATAGCATTGAAAATTAATTGAAGTAGTATATAGGGCTATTTGCGGAGTAAAAGGGTTGGATAGGAATTGGATTGAGACTTTGATAAGGATTCAAATAGATAAAATTGAAAGGATTCTCAACAACATTATAAGTTCAGTTACCTGGAATAAATTTAAAATGGAATTGGCTTGATGCTCAGCAAACCAGGAAAATCAGAAAAGGTAGAAGGTTGATTAGTGTTAGTCACTCAGTCGTGTTCAACTCTTTGCGACCCTATAGACTGTAACCCACCAGGCTCCTCTGTCCATGGAATTCTCCTGGCAAAAATACTGGAGTGGGTAGCCATTCCCTTATCCAGGGGATCTTCCCAACAGGAATCAAGCCTAGATGTCCTAGCTTCTTTACTGTCTGATCCACCAGGGAGAAGTTTAGATCTTGGCAAGTTAAATGCAGTAAGAAGGACAAGGACCCAAGGAGAAAGATATTGAAGTGGTTTCCCTTGGGACCCGGCTGGGTAGGGAGCAAGTGAGGCATAAAGGGGGCTGGGCAGTGTTTGTGGAAGATATCTGGGAAGGGCCAGTGACAGTTTCTGAAAATCTTTGACTAATCACGATCTTCTTGGTTCCACATTTACTATTTTAAGAAGTTGAATTAGGTGATTCCTGCCAGCTCCTAGTTTTTTGTTGTTGTGTTTTGGTTTTTTTAAAACTTGCTTGGCCACCTCTCAAGGACAGATAGACTACTTTGTGTGTGGCCTCATAGAAAAAGGCAAGGTGGGAAGTCAGAGCTAACACACAAGCATGGCTACAAATGAACTACCACATTTTCAATCTGACCAAAACCAGAAGAGAAGCATGAATTGAAGGTTAGGGTTAGAGGGGGCTGGCAGGTTTAGTAAGCAAAAACAGCAGTGGAGAAGAGATAAGGATTTGAGATTCGAAACAGGATGCCAGTTTGGGGATTTGAAATCTTTAAGAAGGAGCAGTTTCCGGTGGACAAGTGGAAGAGAGAAGGAGGTCAGCAGAGCTGGAAGGTTTGTGGAATGATGAGGTCAGTGTCTAGGAAGCTGTGGTCACAGAGAAATTCATCAGCATATATTTCTTAAGGGCCTAGTACCTGCCAGGCATGAATGGTGGTGAGAAAGATGTGAGATGCAGAGAAAATGAGAGTGAAAGTGAATATCATGAACACCAACATTTGGAAGGTCTAATGAGTTAAGAAGAAGAACCAAGCAAGGTCTGGAAGGACTATGTGAGGAAAAATTGATGAAGTGTTTGTAACCTAAAGAAGTTTATAATAGATACCAAAGGAGTACAATGACTATTCTTCTTGTTTCAAATTTAAGAGTATTTTAGTTTTGGTGTTCCATAAAGAGACTTTGATGTTTAAGAAACATGGGCTTCTACTATTCTTTAATATCTAAGAGCTATTTATATATATATATATATATATATATATATATATATTTTTTTTTTTTTTTTTGGCCACTTCTATTGCTCTTTCATTTATTTATCTTTTTGTTCTTTGGCCTGTGTGGGCCTCCCCATCGCAGTGACCTTCCTCATTGCAGAGCACTGGCTCTGGTCGCATGTACTCCAGAGCTATGGCTCGGTAGTTGGACACATCGGTCTAGCCACTCCACGGCATGTGGGATCTTCCCGGGCCAGGAATCGAACCGGCGCCCCTTGGACTGCAAGACAGTGTCCTTACCTACTGGACCACCAGGGAAGCCCCTTAAGAGTTACTTTTAAGTATAATATTTAAGAGCTTATGTCTGACTCTGTGCAACCCTATGGACTATAGCCCACCAGGCCCCTCTGTCCATGGGATTCTCCAGGCAAGAATACTGGAATGGGTTGCTCTGCTCTCCTCCAAGGGATCTTCCAGACCCGGAGATCAAACCACATCCCTTATGTTTCCTGCACTGGCAAGTGAGTTTTTTACCACCAGCCCACCTGGGGCCCATTTTCTTTATATGGGATTGGTAAAAAGTTTTAAAATAGGGACTTCGTTGGTGGTCCAGTGGTAAGGACTCTGTGCTTTGGGGATTTGAAATCTTTAAGAAGGAGCAGTTTCCGGTGGACAAGTGGAAGAGAGAAGGAGGTCAGCAGAGCTGGAAGGTTTGTGGAATGATGAGGTCAGTGTCTAGGAAGCTGTGGTCACAGAGAAATTCATCAGCATATATTTCTTAAGGGCCTAGTACCTGCCAGGCATGAATGGTGGTGAGAAAGATGTGAGATGCAGAGAAAATGAGAGTGAAAGTGAATATCATGAACACCAACATTTGGAAGGTCTAATGAGTTAAGAAGAAGAACCAAGCAAGGTCTGGAAGGACTATGTGAGGAAAAATTGATGAAGTGTTTGTAACCTAAAGAAGTTTATAATAGATACCAAAGGAGTACAATGACTATTCTTCTTGTTTCAAATTTAAGAGTATTTTAGTTTTGGTGTTCCATAAAGAGACTTTGATGTTTAAGAAACATGGGCTTCTACTATTCTTTAATATCTAAGAGCTATTTATATATATATATATATATATATATATATATATATTTTTTTTTTTTTTTTGGCCACTTCTATTGCTCTTTCATTTATTTATCTTTTTGTTCTTTGGCCTGTGTGGGCCTCCCCATCGCAGTGACCTTCCTCATTGCAGAGCACTGGCTCTGGTCGCATGTACTCCAGAGCTATGGCTCGGTAGTTGGACACATCGGTCTAGCCACTCCACGGCATGTGGGATCTTCCCGGGCCAGGAATCGAACCGGCGCCCCTTGGACTGCAAGACAGTGTCCTTACCTACTGGACCACCAGGGAAGCCCCTTAAGAGTTACTTTTAAGTATAATATTTAAGAGCTTATGTCTGACTCTGTGCAACCCTATGGACTATAGCCCACCAGGCCCCTCTGTCCATGGGATTCTCCAGGCAAGAATACTGGAATGGGTTGCTCTGCTCTCCTCCAAGGGATCTTCCAGACCCGGAGATCAAACCACATCCCTTATGTTTCCTGCACTGGCAAGTGAGTTTTTTACCACCAGCCCCACCTGGGGGGCCCATTTTCTTTTATATGGGATTGGTAAAAAAAGTTTTAAAATAGGGACTTCGTTGGTGGTCCAGTGGTAAGGACTCTGTGCTTTCACCGTTCAGGGCCCAAGTTCAGTCCCTTGTTGGGAAACTAAGATCCCACAAGCAGCAATGTGGAAAAATTTAAAAAAAAAAAAGTTCTAGAAATCTAGGTATGGAAAAGGTAACAATATATAAATTACAGTGCAGTAAGTACATTAAAAATTCTTCATCTTTATAAATGGCTTTACTGTGGTAGTTTTTTTTTTTTTTTTTTAATTTTTGGCCACTTTTATTGGTCTTTCATTTATTTATTTTCATTCATCTTTGTTTTTTGGCCTGTGTGGGCCTCCCATGGTAGTGGCCTCCCTCTTTGCAGAGCACTGATACAGGGCACATGCGCTCCAGAGTGCTGGCTTGTAATTGGACACACTGGTCCAGCCACTCCCCAGCATGTGGGATCTTCTCAGGCCAGGGATCGAGCCAGTGCCCCTTGCACTGTAAGGCGGACTCTTTACCACCAGAGAAGCCCTGTGATAGTTTTTTTTTTTTTTTTAATATTTTATTTATATTTATTTTGATGCATTGTGTCTCACTTGTGGCATATGGGATCTAGTTTCTTCACCAGGGATCAAACCTGGGCCCCCTGCATTGGGAGCACAGAGTCTTAGCCACTGGACCACCAGGGCATTCCCCGTTTTAAAGAATGAAATGAGAAAGTAAAAAGGAAATGAAAGCTATAAATTTTGAGAAGTTGATTGGGTAAAGGAAACATGACAGCAGTTGCTTCGGCTTTTGGAAACCATACAGTATGTTAGATAACACACAGTCTGTTTTCCCTCACTTTGGAATATGAAACAGCTCCATTGAGTAAATTAGAAAAGAAAAAAAATAGGTATTAAGAACACTTAAAACTGTACCAACCCTTAAAATATGATGCTAGTGACCATGAATAGCAGATACTGTAAGAAATAAACTAGCCCTTTTAGTAAACATATTATGACATCTCTTGATGATTCTTATTTCTTCATTATAATAAATGTGAAAAAGAAGTGGCCCTTCAGCCAGATAACCTGAAGTAGAGATTTTGACCTTAATCCTTCTTGCCACAGCTTTATGGTTAGATCTTGGCCTTTTTGATTCCTGTAAAAATAAGAATATTTATTTCATTGTGTTATTTCATTGATGAAATAAAAAAGTGCATGAGAGAATTTTGAAAACTTAACTGTACGTACATAACATATGAAGTGTCCTTATTGAAATAAATGCTTTAGACGGGTTCTGTTTTATTGCCATTCATTAATATTATCTGTGAAAAAACGATTACTATTTCCCTGGCTGTATAGAAAGAATCTTCAAAGAAGCAAACTTTACTAAGGCAACCTTTAATCTCTTGTCATCTCTGCTTCAGAGTCTTGATTCTATACTTAAATTAATTAAGTAGTAGTCTTTATCTAAAATAACTTGGAAGATTGTGGTTTTTATTTAAATAACTAGAAGACACTTTTGATGACTTTCAGAATATTAACGTGATTAGGGCAAACTGGACAGTCTAACTACTAATAATCATGTGAACATAACATGTTTTTTTGCCCCTTGCATTGTAAGGTGGACTCTTTACCACCAGAGAAGCCCTGTGATAGTTTTTTTTTTTTTTTTAATATTTTATTTATATTTATTTTGATGCATTGTGTCTCACTTGTGGCATATGGGATCTAGTTTCTTCACCAGGGATCAAACCTGGGCCCCCTGCATTGGGAGCACAGAGTCTTAGCCACTGGACCACCAGGGCATTCCCCGTTTTAAAGAATGAAATGAGAAAGTAAAAAGGAAATGAAAGCTATAAATTTTGAGAAGTTGATTGGGTAAAGGAAACATGACAGCAGTTGCTTCGGCTTTTGGAAACCATACAGTATGTTAGATAACACACAGTCTGTTTTCCCTCACTTTGGAATATGAAACAGCTCCATTGAGTAAATTAGAAAAGAAAAAAAATAGGTATTAAGAACACTTAAAACTGTACCAACCCTTAAAATATGATGCTAGTGACCATGAATAGCAGATACTGTAAGAAATAAACTAGCCCTTTTAGTAAACATATTATGACATCTCTTGATGATTCTTATTTCTTCATTATAATAAATGTGAAAAAGAAGTGGCCCTTCAGCCAGATAACCTGAAGTAGAGATTTTGACCTTAATCCTTCTTGCCACAGCTTTATGGTTAGATCTTGGCCTTTTTGATTCCTGTAAAAATAAGAATATTTATTTCATTGTGTTATTTCATGAATGAAATAAAAATGTGCATGAGAGAATTTTGAAAACTTAACTGTACGTACATAACATATGAAGTGTCCTTATTGAAATAAATGCTTTAGACGGGTTCTGTTTTATTGCCATTCATTAATATTATCTGTGAAAAAACGATTACTATTTCCCTGGCTGTATAGAAAGAATCTTCAAAGAAGCAAACTTTACTAAGGCAACCTTTAATCTCTTGTCATCTCTGCTTCAGAGTCTTGATTCTATACTTAAATTAATTAAGTAGTAGTCTTTATCTAAAATAACTTGGAAGATTGTGGTTTTTATTTAAATAACTAGAGAAGACACTTTTGATGACTTTCAGAATATTAACGTGATTAGGGCAAACTGGACAGTCTAACTACTAATAATCATGTGAACATAACATGTATTTCCTAATTTAACAACTGAAAAAAAAAGTCTCTAAGAAAGCAGTTTTAAGGTTTCAATTTTTTCAGCATTTTATATATAGCTTAAGAGCACATTTACATCATTATTGTGTCTTTGGTGATGAAAATAAACAAAAATTTTTTTTTTTTTTTTGGAGGAGGGGGTCGGGTTGGGGAGGGAGGGGGCGGGCGGGCCACTTCTATTAGTCTTTCATTCATCTATTTTCATCCATCTTTGTTCTTTGACCCCTGTGGGCCTCCCATCACGGCGGCCCCTGCCGTCACAGAGTGCTGGCTCTGGGCACATGCGCTCCAGAACTCCAGCTTGGCAACTATACACATCCATCCAACCGCTCCACGGCACGTGGGATCTTCCCAGGCCAGGGGTTGAACTGGCGCCCCTTGCACTGCAAGGCGGTGTCCTTACCCACTGGACCACCAGGGAAGCCCGAAAATAAACAAATTAACTGAAGTGTCAAGGTCATTAGCAGGATTTGAAGTCAGGCTATCCTGGTGGCTCAAACTGTAAATAATCCACATGCAATGCAGGAGACCCAGGTTCAATCTCTGAGTCAGGAAGAGCCTTTGGAGAAGGGCATGGAACCCACTCCAGTACCCTTGCCTGGAGAATCCCATGGATGGTGGAGCCTGGCAATACATGGGGTTGAAAAGAGTCAGACGCAGCATAGGGACTAACACTTTCACAGATATTGGTCAAATTTTTAGGTGATAGCCTTAGACTAATCACTTAGCTTCTTTGTATCTCAGTTTCCCCACCTCTAAAAAAAGGAATACTAGTTATAGTACATTCATTCATTTAATAAGTATCTACTGAACTTGTGTGCCCTCAGGGTGCTAGGTTACAGCTATAAAGACAAGTCCCTGTCATTCCATTGCTTATGCTGCTATAAAAAAGGTAGAAGATTAAACTTAAACACATAATTAAAATAACCCAAGTTCAGTGATAAATGCAATGAGAAAACATATTTGAATAATATAGAATGTGACAGGGGGCAGAAAAAAGTGGTGTGGCCACTTGACCAGGGAAGTCTTCTTTGGGGAAGTAGAACATTTAACCTTAGACCCAGTTAGTGAGGAGCCAGCCATGGGTAAATATAGGGTTGTCAAGGGCTGGAAAGTTCTTGATGCAGGAAAATACTTGGCATATATTTATGACTAAAAGAAACGCTTATGAGGTTGGACACTAGTGGGAAAAAGTACAGTGATATTTTCCCATGATGTACACCATGCAAAATCCTGGGCTGGCTGAATCACAAGCCGGAATCAAGATTGCAGGAAGAAATATCAATAACCTCAATATGCAGATAACATAACTCTAATGGCAGAAAGCAAAGAGGAACTAAAGAGACTTTGGAACAAGGTGAAAGAGGAGATTGAAAAAGTTTGCTTAAAACTCAACATTTGGGACTTCCCTGGTGGTCAAGTGGTTAAGCATCCACCTGCCAATGTGGAGGACACAAGTTTGATCCCTGGCCCAGGAAGATCCCACAGGCTACACGGCAACTAAACCTGTGTGCTCTAATTCCTGAGCCCATAAACCACAGCTACTGAAGCCTGAGTGCCCCAAAGGCCATGCTCCATAAATAGAGAAAGCCCACATGCAGCAATGAAAACCCAGCAAAACTAAAAGTAAATAAATAGATTAAAAAATGAAACAAAACAACATTAAAAAAACTAAGATTGGACTTCCCTGGTGGTCCAGTGGGTAGAGTCCACCTTGCAGTGCAAGGGGCGCCGGTTTGATCCCCGGCCTGGGAAGATTCCACATGCCGCACAGTGGCTGGACTGGTGTGTCCAATTGTGAGCCAGCGCTCTGGTGCGCATGCGCCAGAGCTGGTGCTCTGCAATGACAGAGGCCACTGCAATGGGAGGACCACATAGGCCAAAGAACAAAGATGGATGAAAATAAATAAATGAAAGACCAATAAAAATGGCCAAAATTTTTTTAAAAAATCAAAGCCCCACCCCCGCAAAAACCAACTAAGATCACAGCATCTGATCCCATCACCTCATGGAAAATATATGGGGAAACAATGGAAACAATGAAAGACTTTATTTTCTTGGGATCCAAAATCACTGTGGATGGTGACTGCTGCCATGAAATTAAAAGATGCTTGGTCCTGGAAAAAAACCTATGACAAATCTAGACAGCATATTAAAAAAGCAGAGATACCACTTGACTGACCACTTGACAAAGGTCTATATAGTCAAAGCTATGGTTTTTCCAGTAGTCATGTACTAATGTGAGAATTGGATCATAAAGAAGGCTGAGCACAGAAAAATTGATATTTTTGAACTGTGGCATTGGAGAAGTTTCTTGAGAGTTCTTTGGATAGCAAGGAGATCCTAAAGGAAATCAGCCCAGAATATTCATTGGAAGGACTGATGCTGAAGCTTAAACTCCAATACTTTGATCACCTGATGCAAAGAGCTGACTCACTGGAAAAGACTCTGATGCTGGGAAAGATTGAGGGTAGGAGGAGAAGAGGACAACAGAGGATGAGATGGTTGGATGGCATCACCAATTCAATGGACATGGATTCGAGCAAACTTGGGGAGACAGTGAAGGACAGGGAAGCATGGCATGCTGCAGTCCACGAGGTTACAGAGTCGGACAAAATTTAGTAACTTAACAACAATTGTGATGTTTGGGGCTTCCCAGGTGGTGATTATGGTAAAGAAGCTGCCTGCCAATGCAGGAGACAGAAAGGATGCAGGTCTGATCCCTGGGTCAGGAAGATTTTCTGGAGGAGGGCATGGCAACCCACTCCAGTATTCTTGCCTGGAGAACCCCATGGACAGAGGAGCCTGGTGGGCTACAGTTCATTGAGTCACAAAGAGTCGACACAAATGAAGCAACATAGCATGCATACACATTGCAATCTTTGGAGAATATTAGGAGAGGCTGACAGATCATGTAGGTATGATAAAAATTTTGCATGTTATCCTACTTGCAACATAAACTGGCTCTATTCAAGAAATTGAGACTGTGTAATTTACATTTTAAATAAGAGTGAACTGAAGTAGGTTTGCAAAAATCATGGTCGTATATATTAATAGACAGTTAAAACTATAGGCTGGTGGAGCGGGGGGCTTCCCTGGTGGTCTAGTGGGTAAAGTGTTTGCCTTGCAGTGCAGAAGGCACTGTTTCAATCCCTGGCCCGGGAAGATCCCACGTGCCAAGGAGTGGCTGGACCAGTGTGTCCAGTTGGGAGCTGGTGCTCTGGAACGCATGTGCCCAGAGCCAGTGCTTTGAAACGAGAGAGGCCACTGCGATGGGAGGTCCACCATGCCAAAGAATAAAGATGGATGAAAATTAATAAATAAAAAACCGAAAAAAAGAGAAAAATAAAGGGGCTTCCCTGGTAGCTCAGTGGTAAAGAGTTTACTTGCCAATGCAGGAGACACAGGTTAAATCCCTGATCCAGGAAGATCCCACATGCTGCAGAGCAATTAAGCCTGTGAGCTACAACTACTGAGCCTGCACTCTAGAAACTTAGAGCCACAACTGCTGGAGCTCACATGCTCTAGAGCCCGAGTTCCACAACAAGAGAAATCACTGCAACAAGAAGCCTGCTCACCTCAACTAGAGGGTAGCCTCCACTTCCTGCAACTAGAGAAGAGTCTGTGGCAGCAGTGAAAACCTAGAATAGCGGAAAAAAAAAAAAAAAAATTCTTAAAATAAAGAAAGTTAAAAATATAATTTAAAATATATAATATATAAAAGAAATAACAACAAAGATACTGAAGAGTTTAAAGATCTTTATGGAAGTACATTACATGTGTTTTGGAAAGACGTTAAAGTAGGCTTAAATTAATGAAGATATATCCATGTGCACCAATAGAAAGGTCTGGTATCACAAAGGTGTGATCTGTATAGTCACATAATGAAAACAGTTCAATATTGGAGAGAGCAGTAAGTAACTCAAATACAAAAAATATACTGGATTAAAGAGTCGACACAAATGAAGCAACATAGCATGCATACACATTGCAATCTTTGGAGAATATTAGGAGAGGCTGACAGATCATGTAGGTATGATAAAAATTTTGCATGTTATCCTACTTGCAACATAAACTGGCTCTATTCAAGAAATTGAGACTGTGTAATTTACATTTTAAATAAGAGTGAACTGAAGTAGGTTTGCAAAAATCATGGTCGTATATATTAATAGACAGTTAAAACTATAGGCTGGTGGAGCGGGGGGCTTCCCTGGTGGTCTAGTGGGTAAAGTGTTTGCCTTGCAGTGCAGAAGGCACTGTTTCAATCCCTGGCCCGGGAAGATCCCACGTGCCAAGGAGTGGCTGGACCAGTGTGTCCAGTTGGGAGCTGGTGCTCTGGAACGCATGTGCCCAGAGCCAGTGCTTTGCAACGAGAGAGGCCACTGCGATGGGAGGTCCACCATGCCAAAGAATAAAGATGGATGAAAATTAATAAATAAAAAACCGAAAAAAAGAGAAAAATAAAGGGGCTTCCCTGGTAGCTCAGTGGTAAAGAGTTTACTTGCCAATGCAGGAGACACAGGTTAAATCCCTGATCCAGGAAGATCCCACATGCTGCAGAGCAATTAAGCCTGTGAGCTACAACTACTGAGCCTGCACTCTAGAAACTTAGAGCCACAACTGCTGGAGCTCACATGCTCTAGAGCCCGAGTTCCACAACAAGAGAAATCACTGCAACAAGAAGCCTGCTCACCTCAACTAGAGGGTAGCCTCCACTTCCTGCAACTAGAGAAGAGTCTGTGGCAGCAGTGAAAACCTAGAATAGCGGAAAAAAAAAAAAAAAAATTCTTAAAATAAAGAAAGTTAAAAATATAATTTAAAATATATAATATATAAAAGAAATAACAACAAAGATACTGAAGAGTTTAAAGATCTTTATGGAAGTACATTACATGTGTTTTGGAAAGACGTTAAAGTAGGCTTAAATTAATGAAGATATATCCATGTGCACCAATAGAAAGGTCTGGTATCACAAAGGTGTGATCTGTATAGTCACATAATGAAAACAGTTCAATATTGGGAGAGGAGTAGACCAGTAGAGTAAGAAGCTTCTAAAGAGACCTACATATATAGGAAAAGTTTATATACTACAAAAGTGGCATTATAAGTCAGTGAGGAAAAGATGGGCAACTAAATAAATGCTACTAAGACATTTGGTTATTCAGATAAAAAAACAAGATCAATACAGGTAATTTAAAGACAGAACCATGAAAAACCCATACTTTTTTTTTTAAAGCTTTTATTTTACTTTTAACTTTTACAGTTTTGTTGTTTACAGATATGTATGTTCCCAGATTAGTCATATGTATAATGCCCCTATCCCACCTCTCCAGACCGTCACACAGCACCCCTGCAGGATCCCCTTTTCTCACAGAGCAGTGACTATAGCTATTTTCTTCAAATATGATAGTACAGACCTTCATGCTACTTCCTTTACGCCTCCCACCCACTGTTCATTCCCCACAATGTTCATATGTCCACTGTCCATGTCTGTCTCTCCATCACTTCACTGCATGTGCCATCATCACCATCCTACTAGATTCCATATATATGTGTTAGTATATTGTACTTGTCCTTCTCTTTCTGATTGACTTCACTTTTCATGATAGGTTCTAGATCCAGCCACCTCATTAAAACCCATACTTTTTAGAAGAAAATATAGGAGAACAAATTTAGAACCTCAGGGTGGGGAAGGATTTCTTGAGACACAAAAAGCGCAAATCCTATTGTAAAATAATACATCTATTTACATTAGTAGTAAACATTTCTGTACATCTTAAGATATCCTAAAGTGGGGGCTTTCCTGGTAGTCCAGCGGGTAAGGACACCACCTTGCAGTACAAGGGGCGCCGGTTCGATCCCTGGCCTGGGAAGATCCCACGTGCCACGGAGCAGCTGGACTGATGTGTCCAATTACCGAGCTGGAGCTCTGGAGTGCAGGCGCCCAGAGCCGGTGCTCTGGGACAACAGAGACCACTGCGATGGGAGGCCCACATGGGCCAGGGAACAAAGATGGATGAAAATAGACAAATGAAAGACCAATAGAAGTAGCCCGCCTGCTGCCCTCCCTCTCCACCCCAACCCCCCCAAAATAAATAAATAAAAAATTAAAAAAAGAAAAACCTAAAGTGAACAGACAAACCATAAACTAGGAAAATATATTTGCCAGCCCCAAAAACCAGAAGAAGTTATTTTCCTAGAAAAGTAGTAAACAACAAACTCTATAAATCAATAAGATAAAGCAACCACATAGGAAAATGGGCAAAGGATATGAATTTGAAATTCACAGAAAAAGAAAATTGAAAGGTCAATATATACATGAAATAATGTTCGCTTCAATTAGTAATAGGAGAAATACATACAAAAAAGAATGACAGAAATTAAAAAGCATCCAGGTAGTAAGGAGTAATTAGAGTAGCAGGAAGACTCATAGGAAGCTGGTTAGAATATAAATTGTCAAATCATTTTGAAGGGAAGTTTATTTTTAATATCTGGCAATAATATTGTAATATATTTATCAATATGATCCTCTAATTCCTAAGTATATTACTTTAAGGAAAGTTTTGAATATATATATATATATATGGAGACATAAAATATTTATGGCATCCTGGGGTCTTTGGAATGAAAAAATTGGAAATGAGTTAAATATCCATTAACAGGGTAATGATGTATACAAGTAAATTAATAAAATAGAATTATAGCAGTAAGAATGAATGTATTTTTACAAGTATACCTGTTAGTGAAGATGAATCTCATTAAGAGAATATTGAGAAAAGAAACTAATTGCAGAAATTTTTACTTACAGTAAAAATAAAATTTATGTAAAACATTATATACTGATGTTGATATATATGTCGATGTAATAAAAATACATACATTTCATTAGAATGATAAACATCAAAATCAGGATAGTATTACCTCTGGGGAGTGCAAGGTAAATGGGATGAAGGAGGAATACATAGGAGACTTTAATTATAAAGTGTTTTAAGCTAGATGGTGATACATGGTTATCTGTTCTATTCACTAATTTTTTGTTAAACTACAAACATTTTATTACACAATTTTTAAAGGACAGAAGTAGTTCTAACTTATAAACCAAAGCAAGAACTATCAGGGGGTAAGAAGGGAAACAGGGCAGTATTCTAAGAGAGTAGACTTGACTCTCTAGTACAGCGTCTGGTATATAGTAGGAATTTAACATACTTCAGTTTTATAGAGTGGTTGCTATTATCATTATCAAAGTATGTACAGGAGGATTGTGAATAAACATAAACTAAATGTTCTGAGTAGTTACATTGAGGTACATGCTCTATTTGTCTCTTATAGTCTTGATTAGAATCTAGTAATAAACAATCTAAGGGATGGCTCAGTTGGTAAAGAATCTGCCTGCCAAGGCAGGAGACTCAGGTTCCATCCCTGGATCAGCCAGATTCTCTAGAGAAGGAAATGGTAACTCACTCCAGTATTCTTGCCTGGAAAATTCCATGAACAGAGGAACCTAATGGGCTACAGTCCATGAAGGTACAGAGAATCAGACACAATTGAGCATGCAGGCACAGGCATAAAGAATCTAAGGCTCCCAGAGGCCAAAGCTGGAAGGCACAGGGTTTCATAAATTTCTAATGACTCATTTTCCAGGGTTGTGTAAACTTCCTCCTGAACCTCTGCCTTCTAATATACCCATCACTTTCTTAACCAGTGCTTGAAAAACTTCAAGCACTTTTTCTCTTTGGTTCATAACCAGCATGGGCTTCCCTGGTGGCTCAGACTGTAAAGAATCCACCTGCAATGCAGGAGACCAGGGTTCAATCCCTGGGTCAGGAAGATATCTTGGAGAAGGGAATGGCCACCGACTCCAGTACTCTTGCCTGGAGAAGCCCATGGGCAGAGGAACGTGGTGGGCTATAGTCCATGGTGACTGACCAAACACGCATGCATAACTAGCATATTTTGAGTTAAATATTAATAATTCAAAACACCAAACACTTGGACAAGGTCTTATTCCTTCTAATAGAATATTTTTGAACCTTTGTCAGATCTTCACTTGAGCCTCCTAACAACTCTGAGGAAGGCAGGGCAGCTGATTATTCCTGCTTTACAGATGAGAAAACTAAAATCTGAAGAGGCTAAATCGGAGGGTCTTAACCTGGTTGACCATGAACTTCATGGAATGATATCTTAAAAGAATTTAGATTGAGTGGATATTTTTCAGCTTTAATTATATTTTCAGAGGCGTCTATGACTCTCCAAAAAGTTTTGAAAGATAACGGGTTAAATGATTTGCCTAAAGCCTAAGGTCACATGGTCCTGGTGGAGTCAAGACCCTAAGGAATTTCTTTCTAACCCACACTTAAAATTCTTTCCTTTATGACCTACAGGACAATTCAGTTAGAGTATTATAAATGAAATACTTTTTAAAATGCTTATTGACTGCTTAGATAGAAACGTTATTAAATATACCGAAATTCTTACTTGGGAATAATAATTTCAGCCTGTTCAACTGTTAGGCAGTCACTCAGCAATCTACACAGTGCTACAAATGAACAAGTCAAAACCTGTTTTATGTCTTTATAATAAGTCCTAGCACAGACCTGCTCGATAAGATATGAATTTTATATAGTAACTATAAAACATATTTTTCAATTCTCAATAATCTATAGAGGATACTCATGAGACACAGCTTGATCAAGTGGTGAAAAATCCACTATAAAAAGGGAATGGTATTTTCATTTCTCCTGGACCAGTTACTTAATGTGGCAGGGCCTCCCTTCTCTTAGCTGTAAAATAAAGGATTAAAGTGGGCAGCTTTTCAGCTCTAATTTTGCAAGCAGTTTTGATGGGATTAAAAGAAGGGGCGACAGGAATTTTGTGTATAAACATTAACAGTGTCTGCTAAAGTTAACCTTATTTTCCCAATGAGGGTCACTTCCCAGGGCGGCTCACTGGTCATTAGCCACAAGTGTTGGGGGCTCACTAAACCTGCGCCAAGAAAGCATGGTGACTGACCAAACACGCATGCATAACTAGCATATTTTGAGTTAAATATTAATAATTCAAAACACCAAACACTTGGACAAGGTCTTATTCCTTCTAATAGAATATTTTTGAACCTTTGTCAGATCTTCACTTGAGCCTCCTAACAACTCTGAGGAAGGCAGGGCAGCTGATTATTCCTGCTTTACAGATGAGAAAACTAAAATCTGAAGAGGCTAAATCGGAGGGTCTTAACCTGGTTGACCATGAACTTCATGGAATGATATCTTAAAAGAATTTAGATTGAGTGGATATTTTTCAGCTTTAATTATATTTTCAGAGGCGTCTATGACTCTCCAAAAAGTTTTGAAAGATAACGGGTTAAATGATTTGCCTAAAGCCTAAGGTCACATGGTCCTGGTGGAGTCAAGACCCTAAGGAATTTCTTTCTAACCCACACTTAAAATTCTTTCCTTTATGACCTACAGGACAATTCAGTTAGAGTATTATAAATGAAATACTTTTTAAAATGCTTATTGACTGCTTAGATAGAAACGTTATTAAATATACCGAAATTCTTACTTGGGAATAATAATTTCAGCCTGTTCAACTGTTAGGCAGTCACTCAGCAATCTACACAGTGCTACAAATGAACAAGTCAAAACCTGTTTTATGTCTTTATAATAAGTCCTAGCACAGACCTGCTCGATAAGATATGAATTTTATATAGTAACTATAAAACATATTTTTCAATTCTCAATAATCTATAGAGGATACTCATGAGACACAGCTTGATCAAGTGGTGAAAAATCCACTATAAAAAGGGAATGGTATTTTCATTTCTCCTGGACCAGTTACTTAATGTGGCAGGGCCTCCCTTCTCTTAGCTGTAAAATAAAGGATTAAAGTGGGCAGCTTTTCAGCTCTAATTTTGCAAGCAGTTTTGATGGGATTAAAAGAAGGGGCGACAGGAATTTTGTGTATAAACATTAACAGTGTCTGCTAAAGTTAACCTTATTTTCCCAATGAGGGTCACTTCCCAGGGCGGCTCACTGGTCATTAGCCACAAGTGTTGGGGGCTCACTAAACCTGCGGCCAAGAAAGCCTAGCCCGAGTCCCCCTTGGAGTGAAATAGGGGGCAGGCAGATGAGCAGAAAGCTATGTAAGGTCAAAGGTTCAGTGGGATTTCAAACAGAAGGGCCTTAAACCCTAGATTTAGGAATGAAGGAAAGCAGGAACGCCCAAGCACAGGCGTGTGAAGTCCTCTGCATAACCAGGGTGGGGTGTGCAAGCGTTGGGGTGGGGCTTTGAGCTGGGAGGCAGTTGATGCGGCAGAGTGCCGCACCTACCGCTGCTCCCCAGCCGCCGAGATCAGGCTGTCACTGAGCAGGGTAGACCATTCTTGGAGCCCTCCCAGGCCCGGCGAGGCCACGTGATCCACCACCCGGGCTGGGAGGGGCGTGCCCTGCCCCCCCGCCCCGCCCCGTGCGCATGCGCGCGGCGCGGGGCGCTGAAATTCAAATTTGAACCGCCGCCGTAGGCCGAGTCTGACCTCGGAGACTGCGGGGAAGAGGAGAGGAGGTTGGGAGAGCTCCTCTGCCAACTGCTTGTTTTTCTCCAAGTGACACACGGAGCCGGCACTCACTTCTTTTCTTTTTCTGAATTTGAACCACCGTCTCCGTCGTCTCACAATCGACACGCGAAGCCCGGGGCGATGGACCCGTTTACCGAGGTGAGAAAACCTGCAGGCAGAGCCAGCCATCACGGCTCCCGGCCCCCAGCCTGCCTCCCCATCCTCTGTCAACCTCCCGGCCCACCGGCCCGAGAACGCGTGCGCGCGCGCGCGCGTGCGCAGAGTGGGCGTGCAGGGGTCTGGCTTGGGGAAGCTGGGAGGGTGCCGGGGGTTTCTTTTACGCTGTGGCTGTAGTTCTGCGCTTTCCGTGTTCGTATCCTGCAGAAGAAGGTCTGCGGGAAAGTTTTTTGAGTCTGTCCTCAGTGGCAGTCGTGAAAGAACCTCCTGTCAGCCCCGATTATTCTGTGCCCCTATGGAGTGGATCCCTGTCCCTTCCAAGGGGAAGGTTGGGGCCCGACAGAACAGATCCCGTTGGAAGTAAAGCCGGCATAACTTGCAGGGTGGAGTCACTTCCCAGGGCGGCTCACTGGTCATTAGCCACAAGTGTTGGGGGCTCACTAAACCTGCGGCCAAGAAAGCCTAGCCCGAGTCCCCCTTGGAGTGAAATAGGGGGCAGGCAGATGAGCAGAAAGCTATGTAAGGTCAAAGGTTCAGTGGGATTTCAAACAGAAGGGCCTTAAACCCTAGATTTAGGAATGAAGGAAAGCAGGAACGCCCAAGCACAGGCGTGTGAAGTCCTCTGCATAACCAGGGTGGGGTGTGCAAGCGTTGGGGTGGGGCTTTGAGCTGGGAGGCAGTTGATGCGGCAGAGTGCCGCACCTACCGCTGCTCCCCAGCCGCCGAGATCAGGCTGTCACTGAGCAGGGTAGACCATTCTTGGAGCCCTCCCAGGCCCGGCGAGGCCACGTGATCCACCACCCGGGCTGGGAGGGGCGTGCCCTGCCCCCCCGCCCCGCCCCGTGCGCATGCGCGCGGCGCGGGGCGCTGAAATTCAAATTTGAACCGCCGCCGTAGGCCGAGTCTGACCTCGGAGACTGCGGGGAAGAGGAGAGGAGGTTGGGAGAGCTCCTCTGCCAACTGCTTGTTTTTCTCCAAGTGACACACGGAGCCGGCACTCACTTCTTTTCTTTTTCTGAATTTGAACCACCGTCTCCGTCGTCTCACAATCGACACGCGAAGCCCGGGGCGATGGACCCGTTTACCGAGGTGAGAAAACCTGCAGGCAGAGCCAGCCATCACGGCTCCCGGCCCCCAGCCTGCCTCCCCATCCTCTGTCAACCTCCCGGCCCACCGGCCCGAGAACGCGTGCGCGCGCGCGCGCGTGCGCAGAGTGGGCGTGCAGGGGTCTGGCTTGGGGAAGCTGGGAGGGTGCCGGGGGTTTCTTTTACGCTGTGGCTGTAGTTCTGCGCTTTCCGTGTTCGTATCCTGCAGAAGAAGGTCTGCGGGAAAGTTTTTTGAGTCTGTCCTCAGTGGCAGTCGTGAAAGAACCTCCTGTCAGCCCCGATTATTCTGTGCCCCTATGGAGTGGATCCCTGTCCCTTCCAAGGGGAAGGTTGGGGCCCGACAGAACAGATCCCGTTGGAAGTAAAAGCCGGCATAACTTGCAGGGTGGAGTCGGGTGTCCGAGTGACTCAGTGCTGTGTGTGCAGATGCCGCCAGGAAATGGAATGGCATGTGATTTGCGGAGTTCGTGTGACTCTCAGAGGAGTCGTGCGTTTAAGGGTGCTGTGTTTAACATTTTTAAGGAAATGACAGCAAAATGTTCCTGAAACCATTGCATCCTTTCCTGTAAAGTTAAATTGCGTTCCTCACCTAACTAGCAAAGAGGATTCATGCCTGAGATTGACAGTAGTTGAAAGGAAATTGCCAGGCGAGTATGTTCAAACCAAAATTTACAGCCCAAGATTAAAAAAATAGTACACCATTTTTTTGTGAGGGGGTTATATTTATGGAGGATAACATTATAGCAGGCCTTAACTCATCTTTTGTTCTTTGAAAATTAAATATAGATTAATTACATCATTATTGTGTCAATTTGTCTAGCTTTGACTTCTGTTGCGAAGGCACGTTGACATGCTCAGGAATTTCGTCTGTCCAGTTGTCCACTCCCTTTTCTTCAAGGACAGTTCCTCTTTTTTTTCCGATGTGGTGCAAGTGCCAAACTGTTACTTTTCGAGGTGTTACAAAGTGGGCCTAAAAATCTACATTAGATTGAAAAGCTTGAGTGGGGAATATCAATGTCTTTTTTGTTTTTGGAGATGTATTTACAGTTCTGTAAGTTAAGCCTAAGATATTAGCAGTTTCAACAGTTTGCTTGTATTCAGACATGGCAGTATTTGTTTTTGTTTCCAAATTCTCAATCATCTCAGAGGTAAAACACATAAATCTGTTAATCTTAAATATTCTGATGGAAAAATCCTGAACACAGTTTTTGTGTTAGCTTTAAAAAATAGATCTGGTGTTGCACCATGTATTTTTCACTTACATTGAATAAAAAGGATATATTATATTAGGACTTAGAACAGGGTTCCTTAAAATATTAGCCCTTCGTGTTCTCAGTGTTTATGTTTCTAAGTAACAGACAGGAACAAAGCATTTTGAAAATGGGTATTTTACTTAAAAATGTCACTCTAAAGATAGTACAGATTATTCTGTGCCCCTATGGAGTGGATCCCTGTCCCTTCCAAGGGAAGGTTGGGGCCCGACAGAACAGATCCCGTTGGAAGTAAAGCCGGCATAACTTGCAGGGTGGAGTCGGGTGTCCGAGTGACTCAGTGCTGTGTGTGCAGATGCCGCCAGGAAATGGAATGGCATGTGATTTGCGGAGTTCGTGTGACTCTCAGAGGAGTCGTGCGTTTAAGGGTGCTGTGTTTAACATTTTTAAGGAAATGACAGCAAAATGTTCCTGAAACCATTGCATCCTTTCCTGTAAAGTTAAATTGCGTTCCTCACCTAACTAGCAAAGAGGATTCATGCCTGAGATTGACAGTAGTTGAAAGGAAATTGCCAGGCGAGTATGTTCAAACCAAAATTTACAGCCCAAGATTAAAAAAATAGTACACCATTTTTTTGTGAGGGGGTTATATTTATGGAGGATAACATTATAGCAGGCCTTAACTCATCTTTTGTTCTTTGAAAATTAAATATAGATTAATTACATCATTATTGTGTCAATTTGTCTAGCTTTGACTTCTGTTGCGAAGGCACGTTGACATGCTCAGGAATTTCGTCTGTCCAGTTGTCCACTCCCTTTTCTTCAAGGACAGTTCCTCTTTTTTTTCCGATGTGGTGCAAGTGCCAAACTGTTACTTTTCGAGGTGTTACAAAGTGGGCCTAAAAATCTACATTAGATTGAAAAGCTTGAGTGGGGAATATCAATGTCTTTTTTGTTTTTGGAGATGTATTTACAGTTCTGTAAGTTAAGCCTAAGATATTAGCAGTTTCAACAGTTTGCTTGTATTCAGACATGGCAGTATTTGTTTTTGTTTCCAAATTCTCAATCATCTCAGAGGTAAAACACATAAATCTGTTAATCTTAAATATTCTGATGGAAAAATCCTGAACACAGTTTTTGTGTTAGCTTTAAAAAATAGATCTGGTGTTGCACCATGTATTTTTCACTTACATTGAATAAAAAGGATATATTATATTAGGACTTAGAACAGGGTTCCTTAAAATATTAGCCCTTCGTGTTCTCAGTGTTTATGTTTCTAAGTAACTGACAGGAACAAAGCATTTTGAAAGCTGGCTGAAAATGGTACTGTATTTTACTTAAAAATGTCACTCTAAAGATAGTACAGATCTCAATTGAAAGAAACTTTTATTTAAAAGAAACTTTTCTTTTTAGAGTGTGTTCAAAAATTTGCATGGTTTAATATGTGTGGTTTATGGGGAGACGTTAGATCCGTTGCAGTTGGAATCAACAACTTTGATATCTTTTCCTTAATTGGTAATGAGCAAACTATTTGAATCGGTTCCAAAGATTAGGTGCTTAATTATAGCATTCATAACATTTTTGCACAGTGAAACTGTTCCTTGTCTGGAAAAAAACCTGAAAGTCAGTTAAAATGACTTTCTCAACCAGAGTTCCTTATCAGAAAGAATCACAGAACACAGAGAATTATTTGAGAGAACTATTTTCTCAGTTTTCCCAGAAGTGATTTTTTTTTCCAAAAGTGATTCTTGACCATGCCATAAGTATAAGAGGGATGTTAGTACATTTTAATGCCAGGGCTTTAAGAATTAATTCTCCTTGTAAGTCTGGTTGAGAAAGCCTACAACCATCCTAAACTCTTTTTGTTTCCTCATTCAAGGCTGTTGTGCAATCCTCCTCCCTGCTGTCCACAAGTGCTATCTGGCATACTCTTCCTGCCTCTTCTGTCTGGCAAACTCTGCTTTAACCGCCAGTGCATAGTTTGATTCCCCTTCTTCAGAGAGATCACCTTTCACAACACCCATCTCACTTGCATTTAGTTACTTGATGAACATGTTTTCTGTTAGAATGTAAGCTTCATGAAGGTAGGACTGTTATTTCCCAGTCAGAAAGATGTTTCCTTAACATCGAGCACAATCCAATAATGGTCCGCTGAACTGATGTGGAGGAGAGCCATTCGGTGCAAATTAATTTACAGACAAATAATTATATGTAACAGCAACTGTCAGAATATTTTAGCGATATTCTTTCCTTGTAGGAAATTGCAAGTGTAATGCATCCATCGCCCAGCAACATGTAGCCATATTATTTTACTGTATCCACCTCTAAACCCTCCTACTGAATTATTTAAAAGCAAATTCTAGAGGGCATATGATTTTATACATAAATACTAAAGTATTCATCATTGAACACTAAAGACTTTAAAAAATAGTCATAATGCTGTTACACACCTAAAAAATAAAACAGCAGTTCCTTAAAATCATCAAACATTTTCCTAAGTGTCTCATGATTTTGCAGTCTGTTTGAATCAGATAGGCAGGGTCCATAGGGTCATATCTTCCTGCTGTTCTTCATGGGCCAACCAGAGATAAAGAATCCATCTTGATTTATGGATGAGTTAGCAGTTAAGGTACATAATTATTATTATGAGAATTTAATGGCTTTAAAAGTTAATGTTGATCATATGAACTTGGTGAATTCTACTGATGATAAGTTCTTTAAAAAAACAAGTAGATTAAAGAGTCCAGACTCTGGAGCCTAGTTCTGAATTTTGCCTTGCTACTTAGCTATGTGACCTGTGGCTTATTATTTAACTTCTACCTGAGTTTCTTCATCTGTAAAACAGTAGTAAAAACAGATTTTACCAAACCATATTTGAAGATGATATGAGTTAGTGTGTGCTAAAAGTACTTTATATTAAGTCATGTAAGCACTAGTGATGTATTTATTGCATGCTGCACTTAGTCACTCAGTTGTGCCCGACTATTGTGACCCGTTAATTTCTCCTTGTAAGTCTGGTTGAGAAAGCCTACAACCATCCTAAACTCTTTTTGTTTCCTCATTCAAGGCTGTTGTGCAATCCTCCTCCCTGCTGTCCACAAGTGCTATCTGGCATACTCTTCCTGCCTCTTCTGTCTGGCAAACTCTGCTTTAACCGCCAGTGCATAGTTTGATTCCCCTTCTTCAGAGAGATCACCTTTCACAACACCCATCTCACTTGCATTTAGTTACTTGATGAACATGTTTTCTGTTAGAATGTAAGCTTCATGAAGGTAGGACTGTTATTTCCCAGTCAGAAAGATGTTTCCTTAACATCGAGCACAATCCAATAATGGTCCGCTGAACTGATGTGGAGGAGAGCCATTCGGTGCAAATTAATTTACAGACAAATAATTATATGTAACAGCAACTGTCAGAATATTTTAGCGATATTCTTTCCTTGTAGGAAATTGCAAGTGTAATGCATCCATCGCCCAGCAACATGTAGCCATATTATTTTACTGTATCCACCTCTAAACCCTCCTACTGAATTATTTAAAAGCAAATTCTAGAGGGCATATGATTTTATACATAAATACTAAAGTATTCATCATTGAACACTAAAGACTTTAAAAAATAGTCATAATGCTGTTACACACCTAAAAAATAAAACAGCAGTTCCTTAAAATCATCAAACATTTTCCTAAGTGTCTCATGATTTTGCAGTCTGTTTGAATCAGATAGGCAGGGTCCATAGGGTCATATCTTCCTGCTGTTCTTCATGGGCCAACCAGAGATAAAGAATCCATCTTGATTTATGGATGAGTTAGCAGTTAAGGTACATAATTATTATTATGAGAATTTAATGGCTTTAAAAGTTAATGTTGATCATATGAACTTGGTGAATTCTACTGATGATAAGTTCTTTAAAAAAACAAGTAGATTAAAGAGTCCAGACTCTGGAGCCTAGTTCTGAATTTTGCCTTGCTACTTAGCTATGTGACCTGTGGCTTATTATTTAACTTCTACCTGAGTTTCTTCATCTGTAAAACAGTAGTAAAAACAGATTTTACCAAACCATATTTGAAGATGATATGAGTTAGTGTGTGCTAAAAGTACTTTATATTAAGTCATGTGTAAGCACTAGTGATGTATTTATTGCATGCTGCACTTAGTCACTCAGTTGTGCCCGACTATTTGTGACCCGTTGGACTGTAGCCCACCAGGCTCCTCTGTCCTTGGGGTTTTTCAGGCCAAAAATACTGGAGTGGGATACCGACTTAGGGATTGAACCCAGGTTTGCTGTGTCTCCTGCATTGCAGGCAGATTCTTTACCTGCTGAGCCATCTGGGAAGTTCTTTTTGTACTTGTTGTTAGGTGGATTTAAAGCCATAAACTTATGACTCATGAAGTCAATATTAGTGTTTTAGTCTGAGGATCTGCCCATGGTGATGGACATCCTGGTCTAGCATAGGAAAACCCAGAGATAGGTGTGTCAAGTCAGAACTTCTACGTAGGAACCTTAAAAATGAAAAAGCTACAGTTAAAATATGTAAAACATTTTTTTTCTTGTGATATAAATAGGCAAACATGCTATCACTGTTTTGGATAGAGTTTCTTTAACTTTCCAGAATTAAGTGAATTCTTTATGATGACTTAGGAAGGAATGCTGTCAGAACACTTTGAAAATAATAAATTAATTGCTGTTGAGTCTACTTGGTTTAAGAAGGCAGGAAAAGCAGTAATATTTCCTAGAAAAAAATTCTGTCAGTAATGGTTTGAGGGGTGTGTGGGAGAAATTGCATAACGACTATGCACTTTGGTTATCTTAGATTCCTTCATGTGGAATATCTTATTTCTGGATTATGTTAATAATTGTACTGTTTTATTTATTCACTTTTAATGCCTCTGTTATTTGAAGAAGGAGGTGTGATATTTGAAGAAATATACCTTATAAATAAAAGAGCCCTTAAATTCCTGATACACTATTATAAGGAAGGGTGACATATTTATTGAGCTGTTGAGTTTATGTATTTTAGATATATCATTTCTTTTACATTAATAATCTTTGGTACTTATTAGCTTTATATTATAGATTAGGGAGCTTTTTACTTATCTACTTTAATTTGTGTTAATCTTGAAATTTTTGAATCTAATGTAACAACAGAACACTTGTATATGTTTGAATTGCAAAACGTCATTCTTTTTGACCCATTGCTCATAGTAAATGAAGATATACTGACTCATAAGTATTCAAACTGACCATGGCATGTGGGTGTATCCATGAATGAACGTGGCTAGGCTAGTTTAGTATCTGATATATTTTTTTGTGAGGGAAATGATCAGACATACGTGAATTTGTACAATACTGTCACTTGAGTTTGTTGAAGACTTTAAAGGGTAAAAGTTTTGTATTTTCGAAGGCATTTGGCTGATAAATTACTCTTTCAGTGACAAAGCATTTAGATTTAGTGTTATTTCTTTCAGTGAGAAACCACTTCTAAGAAAAGTAGAGTTGTGCCTTCTTCCAAATTAAGCTCATTCTTCTTTTACATAAGCAGAGAGACTTAAACAATTATTATTCTGTCTTAATTAAGCAATGAAAAAGGTCAGGTGGAGTTAAATTCCTTACTTTGCACTAACTGCTGTATTTGTGCTTGCAGGGCAGTGTGTAAACTCAAGCCAGTAATCTGCATGCTGCCTTAGTTGTGTTCATTTGAAAGAAAATGGATTGTTTCATGGGGTTTTGTGTTTGATTAAAAAAGGAGCATACTTTGGGGTTTGAAAAGAGTCAGATTTCATGATTCTATGGAATAGCTAAGATTTCAACTTAAAAACTATTTTATTATATATTGATATCCAATTAAAGAAAACATAACAATATTTAGGCTTATTTATTTTTCTCTTAGGAAGTGCCTTACGTTTTCAAAGGACTATTATGTCATTTGTCTCTTTCTGTTTACCAACACCCCAAATCTTCAGTTTAGTTCAGTTCCTGAGTCATATCCAACTCTTTGAGACCCCATGGACACTCCAGGCTTCCCTGACCGTCACCGTCTCCTGGAGCCTGCTCAAACTCATGTCCATTGACTCAGTGATGCCATCCAACTACCTCATCCTGTTGTCCCCTTCTCCTTTTATTTTTTCCAACATCAGGCTCTTTTCCAATGAGTTGTCTCTTTGCATCAGATGGCCAAAGTATTGGAGCTTCAGCTTCAGCAATAGTCCTTGCAATGAATATTCAGGATTGATTTCCTTTAGGATTGCAGTCCAAGGGACTCTTAAGAGCCTTTTGCAACACCACAGTCCAGGGGCATTAATTCTTTGGTGCTTAGCCTTCTTTATGGTGTAGTGCTCACATCCATACATGACTATTGCAAAAACCATAGCTTTGGTCGTATGGACTTCTCTTGGGATCAATTTTCTTTCCTTTTATTTTGCCTTTAAGTCATCATTTTTTTTCATTTGTCTTTATTCTTTGGCATGTATGGGCCTCCCATTGCTGTGGCCTCTTGTTGCAGAGCGCTGGCTCGTTACTGGACACATCTGCCCAGTTGTTCTGCAACATGTGGGATCTTCACAGGCTAGGGATGGAACCTATGCCGCTTGCACTGCAAGGCAGACTCCTTACCTAGTGGGCCACCAGGGAAGCCCTGGGATTAGTTTTGATGCTCTAAAAAATTACCACAGATTAACTAGTCTAACATCATATGTGTTAAGAAGGTCAGAAGTCTGATGGGTTTTGCTGGGTTCAGGTCAAGTTGTTCACAGGATTGCGTTCCTTCTGGGGGCTCTAGGGAAGAATCTGTTTCCTCCCCTTTCTGAGTCAGTAGAAGCTTCCTGCATTTTTTGGCTTGTGGTCCCCTTCCTCCGTCTTCAAAGACCCTAATTCCACCACTCTGATCTCTGCTTTCCTTGCCACATCATCTCTCACTCTGACCTGCACTTCTCTTCCTTCATAAGGACAGTTGTGATTCCATTGGGCCCACTCAGAAAATTCTGGATAATCTCTGCATTTCAAGGTCATTAATTTAATCACATAAAGTAACCTACGTTTTCAAAGGACTATTATGTCATTTGTCTCTTTCTGTTTACCAACACCCCAAATCTTCAGTTTAGTTCAGTTCCTGAGTCATATCCAACTCTTTGAGACCCCATGGACACTCCAGGCTTCCCTGACCGTCACCGTCTCCTGGAGCCTGCTCAAACTCATGTCCATTGACTCAGTGATGCCATCCAACTACCTCATCCTGTTGTCCCTTCTCCTTTTATTTTTTCCAACATCAGGCTCTTTTCCAATGAGTTGTCTCTTTGCATCAGATGGCCAAAGTATTGGAGCTTCAGCTTCAGCAATAGTCCTTGCAATGAATATTCAGGATTGATTTCCTTTAGGATTGCAGTCCAAGGGACTCTTAAGAGCCTTTTGCAACACCACAGTCCAGGGGCATTAATTCTTTGGTGCTTAGCCTTCTTTATGGTGTAGTGCTCACATCCATACATGACTATTGCAAAAACCATAGCTTTGGTCGTATGGACTTCTCTTGGGATCAATTTTCTTTCCTTTTATTTTGCCTTTAAGTCATCATTTTTTTTCATTTGTCTTTATTCTTTGGCATGTATGGGCCTCCCATTGCTGTGGCCTCTTGTTGCAGAGCGCTGGCTCGTTACTGGACACATCTGCCCAGTTGTTCTGCAACATGTGGGATCTTCACAGGCTAGGGATGGAACCTATGCCGCTTGCACTGCAAGGCAGACTCCTTACCTAGTGGGCCACCAGGGAAGCCCTGGGATTAGTTTTGATGCTCTAAAAAATTACCACAGATTAACTAGTCTAACATCATATGTGTTAAGAAGGTCAGAAGTCTGATGGGTTTTGCTGGGTTCAGGTCAAGTTGTTCACAGGATTGCGTTCCTTCTGGGGGCTCTAGGGAAGAATCTGTTTCCTCCCCTTTCTGAGTCAGTAGAAGCTTCCTGCATTTTTTGGCTTGTGGTCCCCTTCCTCCGTCTTCAAAGACCCTAATTCCACCACTCTGATCTCTGCTTTCCTTGCCACATCATCTCTCACTCTGACCTGCACTTCTCTTCCTTCATAAGGACAGTTGTGATTCCATTGGGCCCACTCAGAAAATTCTGGATAATCTCTGCATTTCAAGGTCATTAATTTAATCACATAAAGTAACATAGATTCACAAGATTAAGATATGAACAAGTTTGGGGGACTGTTATTCTGCCTGCCATTGTGGTTAAAACAACCACCGTGTTATTTCCCATGACTCAATGACTTAGCAGTTGGGCTCAGCTGAGCTGGACTTCTAGTCTCTTCTGGGGTCATACAGGAGCCTGCAGTCATATACAAAGAGCCTGCAGTCATATGCACATTTCTGGGACTGGATGGTCTAAAATGGCCTTCCTCCCAGGTCTGGTGGTTGATGCTGGCTGTCAGCTGGGCCATGTATCTTAACAGGTTTAACCTGGGCTTCTTCATGTGGAGACAGTGTTCTAAGACACAACAGAAACTGCAAGACCTCTTGAGGCCTGGGATTGGAAGTGACATACATATTATCATTTCTGCTGCATTTTTTTTTTTTAGATTTTTATTTATTTATTTATTTTGGGGGTGGTGGGGAGGGAGGGGAGCAGGTGGGCTACTTCTATTGGTCTTTCATTTGTCTGTTTTTCATCCGTCTTTGTTCTTTGGCCCGTGTGGGCCTTCCATCGCAGTGGCCTCTGTTGTTGCAGAGCACCGGCTCTGGGCGCATGCGCTCCAGAGCTCTGGCTGGGTAATTGGACACATTGATCCAGCTGCTCCGCGGCACGTGGGATCTTCCCAGGCCAGGGATCGAACTGGCGCCCCTTGCACTGCAAGGCGGTGTCCTTACCCACTGGACCACCAGGGAAGCCCCTGCTGCATTTTTAAAAAATTTTAATTTATATGTAGTTTTTACTTCTGCTGCATTTTAATCGTCTAAGTGAATTATAAGGCCAGCCCAATTTAAATACCTTTTGAGGGAAGCAGAAAAAAAAATCTGTGGCCATTTAAAATCTCATACAATGAACTTAACACATTATATTCCGCCTTTAATGTTCATATTACATCTGTAGTCATTTTTGACATGGGGCTGCTCATTTGATCAATCTTGACTTAATTACTGAGAATTTCATGTTTAAAATGAATCTGTTATCATACATGGTGACAATCAGTGATTTGGGAAGGTACTTGAAATTTTGTGAACCTTTGACTAAACTTGTGCTTTAATGCTCTGATATATTGTATGTGCAGAAACTGCTTGAACGAACCCGTGCCAGACGAGAGAATCTTCAGAGGAAAATGGCTGAGCGGCCCATCCCAGCAGCAAGGTCAATGACTCACACCAAGCGGGTCAGGGAGCCGCTTTCAGAAGCCAGTAACCAGCAGCCCCTATCTGGTGACCAAGGTAAAAGTCTTTGTAGGGGAAAAGTAAAATTTGTGTTTTTTTAAATGCAAATAGCGCCTAACATTTTATTGTGTGTGCGGAAGAACCAGGGTATTTGGGAGGCAAATGTAATAGCCTCCAGGCAAAAGATCAGCCTTTTATTGTATTCCAGGCCTGTATTAATAGGCCTGGAACCTATCAGACCAGAGCAGGATTTATATTTCAGATTGCCTGGTTGAACTTTATTTTCTGCAATCCAAAATTATCCTTAAAACCTCTAAGGGAAGATTAATACAGGAGCAGTGAAGCACTTGTACTGGCCATGGTGTGGAGTTTCTCTACCCCAACAGTGCCAGAGTAGCTGACCACCAGGTTCAGATGTGCCTCTGGCATGAGCAGGGCAACAAAAGGCCGACCTGCCTGCAAATGCTTTACTATCATGAACCTTTTTTCCCTCTGTTTGTTGAACCATACCTCTCAGGCTGGGCACAAAGTATAGGCTGCTAATCTATAGACTGCTGAACTAAACAGAAACAAAATTAACCACCGGCCCCTGCCCCGACAAGGGTCTTCTTTGGTGGCTCAGCTGGTAAAGAACCCACCTGCCAATGCAGGAGACGTGGGTTCCGTCTCTGGGTCAGGAAGATCCCCTGGAGAAGGAAATGGCAACCCACTCCAATATTATTGCCTGGAAAATCCCAAGGACAGAGGAACCTGGTGGGCTACAGTCAATGGGATCTCAAAGGAGGTGCAAAGAATCAGACATGATATAGCTACTAAAACAACAGCAACAACAACTCCCCCAGCAAACTCAAATGCACCTGGAAACTTGTCTTACTCCTTCCTAAATCCTGGTATCCTCAGCCTACATCAGTCTGCTGGCTTAATCTTTTGGAATAATCTGGAGGTGATGGTGTTCCTTAGTATATATTTAAAATACACATAGAGAAAAAGTATTACAGATGGCAAAACCAATATTACAAAAGAGATGAGGACATAGTGCTGGCTCCTAATTATTTTCTAAGCTAACCATAGCATGAGAATGTATTTTTGTATGTTAATACATTTAGAATGGAGGGAATATCATATATATTACATAGGAAAATAGAGGTCTGGTTCCAGTCTAGGATCTCTTCACCGTGGCACAGGTTTATACAATCTGATACTGAGTTACTATGTACTTGAAAACGAGTGGTTGGAACTATATTTTGGTGTTTAGATGGAAATACTTACAGTTTTATATAAGAAATGTAAACTCAAAGCAGTCTATATTCCCAAGTAGTGAAGCATGTTAAATAGGAGCACTTGCGAAAAATGATCAGATAAGCTCATTGATAATATACCCTTAAATGAGTTGCAGAAGATTGGAAAGCTTCATGATGTACATTTAATTAGATTGATGTTTACGAGGGCAATCATGACTTCCCACTAATAATATTTCAGTTCCTGCCAGAATAAGAACACTTGGTTAGACAGCCAGTGAAACTGATCTCAAATGGAAATTTACATTCTTACCTTTTAAAGTATTAGTTTTCCAGGAGGTATAATAAAAACTCATTCCTGGGTAAAAATTATATGCCTTGTATTTGGATAGCTCCTTTTTCTTTTAGGACTTTTAAATTTATTTAATAGGTGTTTGTGGAGGTTTAAAGTGTAAGTGTTATAAATACTTGTGTTGATAAATTTGTTTGGTGTTCATCAGATAATTTGGTTATTTTTTGGCTCTGTGCCTCCTAAACCTCAAGCCAGGTGCCCTTCTACCCTTGTTTACTGTTCATGAAAAATTGTTTTTACAAGCAGAAAGCTTGTTTCTACTTTTAGCTCAGGTGTGTCACATTAAGCAGGTTAACTTGATTTCTCTGAACTTGATTTTTCTTACTTAAAAGTGTTGTGACTGGACTGCATGATCCTTAAAATCCCTTAGAACATTTTCTTATTCTGTATGCGTGTACTTTTTATTTCCTGGTGTTTGAAGACCACAGAGAACATTATACATATGTCTTGAGGATGTTATTTGAAGATTTTTTCATTAAGGTTTCTTTTTTCTAAACTGTAAATTACATGTTTGCTTAAACCGAAATCTCTCATATAGATATCTAAGTTACTGAAAGAAAGTAGAATTTTATGTATTTCTTGTTGTGAATAAAATCATTTAAAGGCATAGAGAGTTTTATTAATTTGTACCTACCGTAAGTTTTTCATGCTGTGAGAAATTACAAAACTTTCATTTTTTCTGTCCTTTTTAATCTAGAGAAATCTTGCACAAAACCATCACCATCAAAAAAGCGCTGTTCTGACAACACTGAAGTAGAAGTTTCGAACTTGGAGAATGAAAAGCCGGTTGAGTCAGCTTCCGCAAAACCGGGTTCTGCGAGTCCGGCATCTCCGCAGACGCAGACGCGAACGCCACAGGCGCCAGCTGGTGTCAGTGACGCCTCGGCTGCCCCGTTGTCAGCACCACTTGTGGGCATGAGCAGAGGGCTCAACTCGAGACTGGACGCAACTGCAGCCTCCTCAGTCAAAACACGGATGCAGAGGCTGGCTGAGCAGCGGCGCCACTGGGATAATGATGATGTGACAGGTATACACCGTGTGAGCCGTGTGGTCCTTAACTCTGTTTTAGTACGAGTTCGCTTGGTCGGTTGAAAAGTTTATAAAATCAGTTAACTCATGAAAGGTAAATGCTTTTGATCCATATCCTGAGTATCCAATTGCTTGCAAATGGTTTGTGTATCAATATATATTTTTTGGTTGGTTTTTCTCATTGAAGTAAATGATGATGAGGTTCTTAGACTGGGTCACAAAACTTTGATCTTATAAAGCAGCTATCTTATATTTTCAGTGAAAACACTAGAGAATTAACTATCAGATAATTTGGTTATTTTTTGGCTCTGTGCCTCCTAAACCTCAAGCCAGGTGCCCTTCTACCCTTGTTTACTGTTCATGAAAAATTGTTTTTACAAGCAGAAAGCTTGTTTCTACTTTTAGCTCAGGTGTGTCACATTAAGCAGGTTAACTTGATTTCTCTGAACTTGATTTTTCTTACTTAAAAGTGTTGTGACTGGACTGCATGATCCTTAAAATCCCTTAGAACATTTTCTTATTCTGTATGCGTGTACTTTTTATTTCCTGGTGTTTGAAGACCACAGAGAACATTATACATATGTCTTGAGGATGTTATTTGAAGATTTTTTCATTAAGGTTTCTTTTTTCTAAACTGTAAATTACATGTTTGCTTAAACCGAAATCTCTCATATAGATATCTAAGTTACTGAAAGAAAGTAGAATTTTATGTATTTCTTGTTGTGAATAAAATCATTTAAAGGCATAGAGAGTTTTATTAATTTGTACCTACCGTAAGTTTTTCATGCTGTGAGAAATTACAAAACTTTCATTTTTTCTGTCCTTTTTAATCTAGAGAAATCTTGCACAAAACCATCACCATCAAAAAAGCGCTGTTCTGACAACACTGAAGTAGAAGTTTCGAACTTGGAGAATGAAAAGCCGGTTGAGTCAGCTTCCGCAAAACCGGGTTCTGCGAGTCCGGCATCTCCGCAGACGCAGACGCGAACGCCACAGGCGCCAGCTGGTGTCAGTGACGCCTCGGCTGCCCCGTTGTCAGCACCACTTGTGGGCATGAGCAGAGGGCTCAACTCGAGACTGGACGCAACTGCAGCCTCCTCAGTCAAAACACGGATGCAGAGGCTGGCTGAGCAGCGGCGCCACTGGGATAATGATGATGTGACAGGTATACACCGTGTGAGCCGTGTGGTCCTTAACTCTGTTTTAGTACGAGTTCGCTTGGTCGGTTGAAAAGTTTATAAAATCAGTTAACTCATGAAAGGTAAATGCTTTTGATCCATATCCTGAGTATCCAATTGCTTGCAAATGGTTTGTGTATCAATATATATTTTTTGGTTGGTTTTTCTCATTGAAGTAAATGATGATGAGGTTCTTAGACTGGGTCACAAAACTTTGATCTTATAAAGCAGCTATCTTATATTTTCAGTGAAAACACTAGAGAATTAACTATACTTTTGGCATTATCAGCATTGCTGACTTTCAGTTCTATAATCAAGAAATCCTATTTCATGGATTCACTACATAAACCTGAGTGACTAAGGTATGCAATGCTGTTTAAAATGGGAGAAAGAAAACTTAAAAAAAAAAAAAAAGAACCGTTTATCCAGCAGCTGCAGGGCAGGTTATTATGCTAAGGTGCTGGAGACAGATAACGTGACCTGACCTTTGCCTATCTTGGGCCCGTAATCTGATGGAGAGTTTATCTCCTACCTGGTTATGAAAAATGCCTTGGGATGCCTTACAAAAATGAGTGTGCGTGCTCAGTCACGTCTAACTCTTTGCAACCTCATGGACTGTATGTAGCCCACCAGGCTCTTCTGTTCATGAGATTTTTCAGGCAAGAATACTGGAGTCAGCTGCCACTTCCTTCTCCAGGGCATCTTTCCCACCCAGAGGGGAGGAAGCGCAAACCTGATCTTTGCAGTTCACGGCCTGTAATCTGATGACGGCCTGTAATCTGATGGGGAGCTTATCTCCTCCCTTGTTACGAAAAACCCTTGGGATGAGTTACAAAAATACCTATGTTAAATATGGGGAAAATGAGGAGATCAAGGTGAAGAGAAGGAAAAGCATAGTGAAGGGTCAAGTTAGTTAACTAGATACAGGCTTTAAGGTCCTCCCTACTTGCTAGAGATGGGTTCTGAACTTGCTAGCAGTGATGCAAAGAGATGAAACACTGTTAGTTACATGATAATGTTTATAAAAGAAATAGAGCCATGGTTGGCACTAAGCACCACTTGGGCTCAACCCCGAGACTGACGCAACTGCAGCCTCCTCAGTCAAAACACGGATGCAGAGGCTGGCTGAGCAGCGGCGCCACTGGGATAATGATGATGTGACAGGTATACACCGTGTGAGCCGTGTGGTCCTTAACTCTGTTTTAGTACGAGTTCGCTTGGTCGGTTGAAAAGTTTATAAAATCAGTTAACTCATGAAAGGTAAATGCTTTTGATCCATATCCTGAGTATCCAATTGCTTGCAAATGGTTTGTGTATCAATATATATTTTTTGGTTGGTTTTTCTCATTGAAGTAAATGATGATGAGGTTCTTAGACTGGGTCACAAAACTTTGATCTTATAAAGCAGCTATCTTATATTTTCAGTGAAAACACTAGAGAATTAACTATACTTTTGGCATTATCAGCATTGCTGACTTTCAGTTCTATAATCAAGAAATCCTATTTCATGGATTCACTACATAAACCTGAGTGACTAAGGTATGCAATGCTGTTTAAAATGGGAGAAAGAAAACTTAAAAAAAAAAAAAAAGAACCGTTTATCCAGCAGCTGCAGGGCAGGTTATTATGCTAAGGTGCTGGAGACAGATAACGTGACCTGACCTTTGCCTATCTTGGGCCCGTAATCTGATGGAGAGTTTATCTCCTACCTGGTTATGAAAAATGCCTTGGGATGCCTTACAAAAATGAGTGTGCGTGCTCAGTCACGTCTAACTCTTTGCAACCTCATGGACTGTATGTAGCCCACCAGGCTCTTCTGTTCATGAGATTTTTCAGGCAAGAATACTGGAGTCAGCTGCCACTTCCTTCTCCAGGGCATCTTTCCCACCCAGAGGGGAGGAAGCGCAAACCTGATCTTTGCAGTTCACGGCCTGTAATCTGATGACGGCCTGTAATCTGATGGGGAGCTTATCTCCTCCCTTGTTACGAAAAACCCTTGGGATGAGTTACAAAAATACCTATGTTAAATATGGGGAAAATGAGGAGATCAAGGTGAAGAGAAGGAAAAGCATAGTGAAGGGTCAAGTTAGTTAACTAGATACAGGCTTTAAGGTCCTCCCTACTTGCTAGAGATGGGTTCTGAACTTGCTAGCAGTGATGCAAAGAGATGAAACACTGTTAGTTACATGATAATGTTTATAAAAGAAATAGAGCCATGGTTGGCACTAAGACCTGAGAGAACTGTCTTCCCTGGGTCCTCAAGATACCTTTGTGGGGAGATGCTGCTGCTGCTTAGTCACTGCAGTCCTGTTCAACTCTCTGTGACCCCGTGGACTGCAGCCCATCACACTCTTCTCCAGGCAAGAATACTGGTGTGGGTTGCCATGCCCTCCTCCAGGAGGATCTTCCCAACCCAGAGATGGAATTCGGGTCTCTTGCATTGCAGGCAGATTCCTCACCACTGAACCATCAGGGAAACCCCGTATTTGAGACCCCATGCTTTTCCGTCCATGGAATTCTCCAGGCAAGAATACTGGAGTGGGTTGTCATTTCCATTGTGGGGAGCTAGTGAAGGTGTAGGGTTTCTCCAGGTAGGCAGACAGTTGGCTCCAGGCTCACTTCAGTAGAAGCAGTGCCAAAGAGAGCCAGCCCAGAGCACGCAGACAGCTCTGCGGTGATTGAGCCTTACCCAGGGAAGCGTTCCTGGAGTTTTGGCTTTCAGCCTGGCTCCTATGTATAGGAATCATTCAAACCATGGAGCTGGGATCTAAGGAGTGCAGTGGAGCCCTTGGTTGTGTTTTTTATTATTTTTTTTCTTCCTTCTTTCCTTTTTATTTTTAAAGCTTTATAGGTAATTCTGATGCATAGCCAGAATAAAGAACAAGGGATCTGAAGAAATTGATGGGCTGCATATACTTCAGGCAGCCTTCCATAAATATCTACTTTTTCAGCTGAAATTTTTAATTTTTTAATTTATCGGTTTATTTTTGGCTGCACTGGATCCTCATTGCTGCATGCAGGCTCTCTTCACTGCAGCAAGCAAGCTTCTTTCTGTGGTGGCTTCTCTTGTTGTGGAGCACAGACTCTAGGGCACGTGGGTTTCAGTAGCTGTGGTTCCTGGGCTCCAGAGCACAGGCTCAACAGCTGTGGCACAGGGATTCAGTAGTTAACTAGATACAGGCTTTAAGGTCCTCCCTACTTGCTAGAGATGGGTTCTGAACTTGCTAGCAGTGATGCAAAGAGATGAAACACTGTTAGTTACATGATAATGTTTATAAAAGAAATAGAGCCATGGTTGGCACTAAGACCTGAGAGAACTGTCTTCCCTGGGTCCTCAAGATACCTTTGTGGGGAGATGCTGCTGCTTAGTCACTGCAGTCCTGTTCAACTCTCTGTGACCCCGTGGACTGCAGCCCATCACACTCTTCTCCAGGCAAGAATACTGGTGTGGGTTGCCATGCCCTCCTCCAGGAGGATCTTCCCAACCCAGAGATGGAATTCGGGTCTCTTGCATTGCAGGCAGATTCCTCACCACTGAACCATCAGGGAACCCGTATTTGAGACCCCATGCTTTTCCGTCCATGGAATTCTCCAGGCAAGAATACTGGAGTGGGTTGTCATTTCCATTGTGGGGAGCTAGTGAAGGTGTAGGGTTTCTCCAGGTAGGCAGACAGTTGGCTCCAGGCTCACTTCAGTAGAAGCAGTGCCAAAGAGAGCCAGCCCAGAGCACGCAGACAGCTCTGCGGTGATTGAGCCTTACCCAGGGAAGCGTTCCTGGAGTTTTGGCTTTCAGCCTGGCTCCTATGTATAGGAATCATTCAAACCATGGAGCTGGGATCTAAGGAGTGCAGTGGAGCCCTTGGTTGTGTTTTTTATTATTTTTTTTCTTCCTTCTTTCCTTTTTATTTTTAAAGCTTTATAGGTAATTCTGATGCATAGCCAGAATAAAGAACAAGGGATCTGAAGAAATTGATGGGCTGCATATACTTCAGGCAGCCTTCCATAAATATCTACTTTTTCAGCTGAAATTTTTAATTTTTTAATTTATCGGTTTATTTTTGGCTGCACTGGATCCTCATTGCTGCATGCAGGCTCTCTTCACTGCAGCAAGCAAGCTTCTTTCTGTGGTGGCTTCTCTTGTTGTGGAGCACAGACTCTAGGGCACGTGGGTTTCAGTAGCTGTGGTTCCTGGGCTCCAGAGCACAGGCTCAACAGCTGTGGCACAGGGATTCAGTAGTTGTAGTACATGGGCTTAGGTGCCCTGAGGCATGTGGGATCTTCCCAGACAAAAGGTTGAGCCTGTGACACCTACATTGGCAGGTGGGTTCTTTACTACTGAGCCACCTAAGACACATGCCCACAGCACTAGAATTCCGACCTCAGGAGTTTGACTCCAGGGCTCAGCCTTTATGACCTGCCTCATGTTGATGGGTGTGTGGTGGGGGTGCTGATATTCCACGCTGTCAGTTATATCTGTGGATTTTCATGTGGGTGGGGCTAACATGCTGCTTTGATTATGTCTAAGGAAGCTAACCAGTGAATGAATGTGTCTGAATAGAAGGAAGTCCCATTTCTATTTTGTAGGAAGTATCTGTGGGTAGCACTCAGGTGTTCCTTTCCTTTCAAAAAAATAGTTTTATTTAATACTTGATCAGAAGAACAATCAAGGCCCCAACTATTCTTCAGAGAAAGCATTGCAGCAGTGATTTTGGATATTGTAAAAGTAAATGTTAACAAATCCCTACCTCAGTCTTGAAAATAAATCTCCTTAAGGAATCATAGCCCATCTAATTTTAAGCATTGAAACTTTAAGCAGTGTTTGTGATGAATGATTTAGTGAGTGCTGTTCAAGACTGTGGCTATAAGCCAATTAAAGGTTTGAGGAATAATACTACAAGATAATTTATCTGAAGCTTTTCTGACAGAGAATAGTTAGAAGAGTGAGAGGGCTATTAAGCCCATTCCTAAAGCCTGATAACAAACCTGCCATATTCTTAGAAGACAGTGAATACTCTAAAGAAAATGATAAAGCTATGCAAAAAAGTATTGTAGGGAAGGTGATCGTCCAGGAAGCTTTCCCAGAGGAGACAGAGGCAATTAACCTGAACTGTGAGGGGCAGCTGGCTTCAGGCAGTAGAGCTAATCTAGGCAGAAGCAGCAGAATGTATATATTAACAGAAAGCACAAAGGTACCATGAACACAGTGTGTGTATAAAGAATAGGCATCCTGGAAAAAACATTCATGTGGTAGAAAAAGTAAGAGATAAGTTTGAAGAAAGCAGAGTCCAGAGCATTTGGAATTTAACCAGAAGGTGATGGGGAAGTACTGAGAATCTAAGTGGTCAGATGCTTTAGAAAGATGACTGTGGTGTCAGAATTGAGGAGAGATTGAAGAGGGCAGAGATTCAAAGCAGGAAGACCAGATAGAAGATTAATACTGTGATTCAGGCATAATGACGAAGGCCCATGAGAATGAAGAAGAGGCTGGACTTGAGAGATTTAGGAGAAAGAGGCTGTGGGACTTAATGACTGGGTGATGGATGGCAGAGGAAAAGGGAGGAAGAGGCATGATGAGGAGTGTGTTTGGGGCAGTTTCAACTTCAGATACATTATTTCAGGTGCCTATGGGATTGTCAAATGGAGGCAGTTAGGAGACCATGAAGGATAGGCTGCAGAGGCAAAACTAGTAGAGGATGATGTCATACATGGAAATATAAAATCTGCTAAGTGTAGAGGCATCGGGTGAAAATACCAAAAGCAACTTGAGGGCAGTTGTGTCTACGGAAGTCAGGTTGAAGTGAGTTGGGTGGTGTGTGAATATAGTGCAGGGAAAGAGGGACTGTAGCTAAAAGTTTGTGTATGTTGATGAGAGGATGATTGGTTTCAGCTTTAAGATGAGAGTGACTCGAGCATATTAACATGTAGGAAGAAAAAGTTTATAGAGAGGAAGAAGAGGTTATTTGGAGCAAGACTCCTAAGGTTTTAGAGGAGCAGAATTGAGAATTCAGGCAGAAGTATAAGCCTTGGACAGTAGGAGGGATATCTGTTCTGTTGCCCGAATTTGTGCAACAGGAAATGCCATGAACTTTGCCCTGTGTACTCTTTATGCTGACAGGCCTTTCAGAGTTAAGTATTGCTTATTTGAGATTTGCCTCCAAATGAAGTAACTGTGCAGAAAAACATATGTCAACTACTGTGCTATCCAATACCATAAACACAAGTCATACGTCACTTTTAAATTTAAATTAAAATGAAATGAAGTTTCAAGGGCTCACTAGCTACAGTGGATGGTAGAGGAGAAGGGAGGAAGAGGCATGATGAGGAGGAATGATTTTGGGCAGTTTCAACTTCAGATATATTATTTCAGGTGCCTATGGGATAGTCAAATGAAGATAGGAGACCATGAATGTAGTTAGGAGGAGACCATGCTTATTAGACGGCATGGATATAGACCATCTCCATCATTGTAGGAAGTTCTAATACATTTTTAAAAACAAGTATGCTGAATATATAATCTTAATCTGTGTAGTTATATATATCATGAATTAATTCTAAAAATATAGCCTAAATATATGGTCTTATGGATTTCATAATCTATCAAATAATTGAAAAAACTAAGTAACAAAGTGTTTTTTTAATTTGGATTAAGTATCTGATTTGAAAATATTTTGTCAAATTTAAGCAGTTTAGTAGTTTCATGTATATGAAAAAAGCTTTGTTCTTTTTTTGAGTAATCCTTTTATTACATACACGTATAGCTCATGGGTTTTAACTTTCAAAACATTTTCAGATGATATACCCGAAAGCACACCCATCTCAGCAATGCTGTCAGAGGAAAAGGCTGTGTCCTCTCCCAAACCATCCCTTTCAGATGCCTCAGGAACTCCAGTTGGGAGAAGGGGCCGTCTGGCCAACCTTGCAGCAACTATTTGCTCCTGGGAAGATGATGTAAAAAACTCATCTGCAAAGCAAAACAGCGTACAAGAACAGCCTGGTACCACTTGTTTATCCAAATTTTCCTCTGCAAGTGGAGCATCTGCTGGGATCAATAGCCTCAGTGTTAAGCAGGAAGCTACATGCTGTTCCCCAAGGGATGGTGATGCCTCTTTGAATAAAGCCTCATCCTCCAATGCTGTGGGTGCGTCTTTGATTAATGTTGCGAATTCCAGCCCTGGGGTAAGTAAATATAAATTTGGTCTTTGGAAATAGGAGGGATATCTGTTCTGTTGCCCGAATTTGTGCAACAGGAAATGCCATGAACTTTGCCCTGTGTACTCTTTATGCTGACAGGCCTTTCAGAGTTAAGTATTGCTTATTTGAGATTTGCCTCCAAATGAAGTAACTGTGCAGAAAAACATATGTCAACTACTGTGCTATCCAATACCATAAACACAAGTCATACGTCACTTTTAAATTTAAATTAAAATGAAATGAAGTTTCAAGGGCTCACTAGCTACAGTGGATGGTAGAGGAGAAGGGAGGAAGAGGCATGATGAGGAGGAATGATTTTGGGCAGTTTCAACTTCAGATATATTATTTCAGGTGCCTATGGGATAGTCAAATGAAGATAGGAGACCATGAATGTAGTTAGGAGGAGACCATGCTTATTAGACGGCATGGATATAGACCATCTCCATCATTGTAGGAAGTTCTAATACATTTTTAAAAACAAGTATGCTGAATATATAATCTTAATCTGTGTAGTTATATATATCATGAATTAATTCTAAAAATATAGCCTAAATATATGGTCTTATGGATTTCATAATCTATCAAATAATTGAAAAAACTAAGTAACAAAGTGTTTTTTTTTTAATTTGGATTAAGTATCTGATTTGAAAATATTTTGTCAAATTTAAGCAGTTTAGTAGTTTCATGTATATGAAAAAAGCTTTGTTCTTTTTTTGAGTAATCCTTTTATTACATACACGTATAGCTCATGGGTTTTAACTTTCAAAACATTTTCAGATGATATACCCGAAAGCACACCCATCTCAGCAATGCTGTCAGAGGAAAAGGCTGTGTCCTCTCCCAAACCATCCCTTTCAGATGCCTCAGGAACTCCAGTTGGGAGAAGGGGCCGTCTGGCCAACCTTGCAGCAACTATTTGCTCCTGGGAAGATGATGTAAAAAACTCATCTGCAAAGCAAAACAGCGTACAAGAACAGCCTGGTACCACTTGTTTATCCAAATTTTCCTCTGCAAGTGGAGCATCTGCTGGGATCAATAGCCTCAGTGTTAAGCAGGAAGCTACATGCTGTTCCCCAAGGGATGGTGATGCCTCTTTGAATAAAGCCTCATCCTCCAATGCTGTGGGTGCGTCTTTGATTAATGTTGCGAATTCCAGCCCTGGGGTAAGTAAATATAAATTTGGTCTTTGGAAACCTTTTTTATTGTTGTTCTGAGTAATAATTTATCTCTCTCTCTCTCTATGTATATATATGTATATGTGTGTGTGTAGGTATGTATTTTATAACATATACATAGACGTTAATGTGTATTTTTAGAATATTTCATAGAAAGTAAAAATCATAAATTTGGTATTCTATCCCAAGATAAATGATTAATTAATAACTAAATTACACTAATTTAATGTACTTCCAAAGTATGTACTATGGAATGGTGGAGGCACTTCTTAGCCATTAGGGAGAGCCTGAAAATTACTTTCTCTATTAAAATGCTCTATGTATATGTATGAATACAGGAAAGACCTCAAATATCACTGAAATATAGTAGCTGTAGTTACCTCCAGAAGGCAGATGTCAATGGTGGGTATGACACTTTTCACTGATATCCTTTTGATATCCTTTTGAAAGATTACCTTGCCCATGTGTTATCTCAGTTGTTTTTAAAAATAATATGAGAAAACCAAAAAAGAAAAAACACAAAAAGCTGTGCTTTTGAGCATTATCTTTAAGTATTGAGCCAAGTTTTGGGATTAGACCTGCATTTCAATGCCGGCCCTGCCACATGATTAGAAAGGTGGTTTTGGAGAAGTTACCTAATCTTGCAAAACTATTTTTCCTTTTGTAAAATTGGAAAAGAAAGGGTTATGGGAGGGTTAAATGAGATAATGTACATAAAGTACATAGTATGGTACTTAGCCAAGTACTTAATAACTTATAATTTTCCTTCAAGTACATAATACACGACTTGATTAAAAAAATAGAAATGTATATGCAATTAACCTACTACAGTTAATATTTATAAGGGAACTTGGCATGACTATTTGCTCCTGGGAAGATGATGTAAAAAACTCATCTGCAAAGCAAAACAGCGTACAAGAACAGCCTGGTACCACTTGTTTATCCAAATTTTCCTCTGCAAGTGGAGCATCTGCTGGGATCAATAGCCTCAGTGTTAAGCAGGAAGCTACATGCTGTTCCCCAAGGGATGGTGATGCCTCTTTGAATAAAGCCTCATCCTCCAATGCTGTGGGTGCGTCTTTGATTAATGTTGCGAATTCCAGCCCTGGGGTAAGTAAATATAAATTTGGTCTTTGGAAACCTTTTTTATTGTTGTTCTGAGTAATAATTTATCTCTCTCTCTCTCTATGTATATATATGTATATGTGTGTGTGTAGGTATGTATTTTATAACATATACATAGACGTTAATGTGTATTTTTAGAATATTTCATAGAAAGTAAAAATCATAAATTTGGTATTCTATCCCAAGATAAATGATTAATTAATAACTAAATTACACTAATTTAATGTACTTCCAAAGTATGTACTATGGAATGGTGGAGGCACTTCTTAGCCATTAGGGAGAGCCTGAAAATTACTTTCTCTATTAAAATGCTCTATGTATATGTATGAATACAGGAAAGACCTCAAATATCACTGAAATATAGTAGCTGTAGTTACCTCCAGAAGGCAGATGTCAATGGTGGGTATGACACTTTTCACTGATATCCTTTTGAAGTATTTGAAAGATTACCTTGCCCATGTGTTATCTCAGTTGTTTTTAAAAATAATATGAGAAAACCAAAAAAGAAAAAACACAAAAAGCTGTGCTTTTGAGCATTATCTTTAAGTATTGAGCCAAGTTTTGGGATTAGACCTGCATTTCAATGCCGGCCCTGCCACATGATTAGAAAGGTGGTTTTGGAGAAGTTACCTAATCTTGCAAAACTATTTTTCCTTTTGTAAAATTGGAAAAGAAAGGGTTATGGGAGGGTTAAATGAGATAATGTACATAAAGTACATAGTATGGTACTTAGCCAAGTACTTAATAACTTATAATTTTCCTTCAAGTACATAATACACGACTTGATTAAAAAAATAGAAATGTATATGCAATTAACCTACTACAGTTAATATTTATAAGGGTACTAGTGTGATAATATAAAATATATATATTTTTAAATAGTGACCCTATCCTTTGTATTAAATTATCCATCAGGGTATTATTAGACTAAATTACATTAGTCTACATATGTAGACTAATATTATAATTTGAATAATCACATTTTCTAAGTTAATTTTTTTAAAATTTTGGCCTCTTTTCTTTTATATATATATATATGTGTGTGTGTGTGTGTGTTTGTCCACTTCTATTGGTCTTTCATTTATTCGTTTTCATCCATCTTTGTTCTTTTGACCTGTGTGGGCCTCCCATCGCAGTACCCTGTCTCACTTCAGAGCACCGGCTCTGGGCGCATGCGCTCCAGAGCTCTGGCTCGGTAGTTGGACACATTGGTCCAGCTGCTCCGCGGCACGTGGGATCTTCCCAGGCCAGGGCTCGAATTTGCGCCCCTTGCACTGCAAGGCAGTGTCCTTACCCACTGGACCACAGGGAAGCCCTAATTTTTAAAAACTTTTCAAACTGATTTGATTTATTAGCAAGAAACTCAGTTTTTTATGAGTTACATAAAGGCTATCTAACATAGGATTTGAATTGTTTTGTTGTAGAAATACCTTTAGATATTGTGAATGTTGTTATTTATCCTAAGTATTATCATGTTTCAGAAAGCTACTTCTTCCCCAGTGAAATCTTCTACTTCATCCATCACCAGTGCAAAGAATTGTAATATACAAAATCCTGAACTACTTCAGAAAACTTCTGTTAGTCCTCTGAAAAAGCAAAAGCCTGTGCTTTTGAGCATTATCTTTAAGTATTGAGCCAAGTTTTGGGATTAGACCTGCATTTCAATGCCGGCCCTGCCACATGATTAGAAAGGTGGTTTTGGAGAAGTTACCTAATCTTGCAAAACTATTTTTCCTTTTGTAAAATTGGAAAAGAAAGGGTTATGGGAGGGTTAAATGAGATAATGTACATAAAGTACATAGTATGGTACTTAGCCAAGTACTTAATAACTTATAATTTTCCTTCAAGTACATAATACACGACTTGATTAAAAAAATAGAAATGTATATGCAATTAACCTACTACAGTTAATATTTATAAGGGTACTAGTGTGATAATATAAAATATATATATTTTTAAATAGTGACCCTATCCTTTGTATTAAATTATCCATCAGGGTATTATTAGACTAAATTACATTAGTCTACATATGTAGACTAATATTATAATTTGAATAATCACATTTTCTAAGTTAATTTTTTTAAAATTTTGGCCTCTTTTCTTTTATATATATATATATATGTGTGTGTGTGTGTGTGTTTGTCCACTTCTATTGGTCTTTCATTTATTCGTTTTCATCCATCTTTGTTCTTTTGACCTGTGTGGGCCTCCCATCGCAGTACCCTGTCTCACTTCAGAGCACCGGCTCTGGGCGCATGCGCTCCAGAGCTCTGGCTCGGTAGTTGGACACATTGGTCCAGCTGCTCCGCGGCACGTGGGATCTTCCCAGGCCAGGGCTCGAATTTGCGCCCCTTGCACTGCAAGGCAGTGTCCTTACCCACTGGACCACAGGGAAGCCCTAATTTTTAAAAACTTTTCAAACTGATTTGATTTATTAGCAAGAAACTCAGTTTTTTATGAGTTACATAAAGGCTATCTAACATAGGATTTGAATTGTTTTGTTGTAGAAATACCTTTAGATATTGTGAATGTTGTTATTTATCCTAAGTATTATCATGTTTCAGAAAGCTACTTCTTCCCCAGTGAAATCTTCTACTTCATCCATCACCAGTGCAAAGAATTGTAATATACAAAATCCTGAACTACTTCAGAAAACTTCTGTTAGTCCTCTGAAAACAGAGGTATCAAAACCAGTTGAGAAGTCAACTGTGTCCCATACAGTTCGGCCCAAGGAAGAACTAAACAGAGACATTTGTCTGCAGTCTCAGCCTAAGGACAAATCTGCAACACCAGGTTATGTATTTCAAAAACATCTGAAGTACTGCTGACTATTTTCAAGGTGTCTGTTCTTAGCATTTTAAACATCCAGTTGTGAACGGTGCAGTGTTGGTTTGCCAGGGCAAAAGCCCTAGGCATCAAATGAGACTTCTTTAAAGTTAGCTTTAATTGAGTAAATGAATATTTATTAACATAGACTAGCCCAGTTACTGGTCAGAGTGTTTAACTTGTTACATTTTAACAGTTTAAACATATTTTTTTTTTTTTAGAATGACCATACTAGATGCTTTCTTTGGTACCTTTTGATGCAGACAAAATATATTCACTGGAAATCAAATTTTAAGAGTATAATGGAGAAACGTTCTTATAACCAAGTGTGTAGAGCAGTACGTTACAAACTACACTATGAAAGCACCCATGATAGAAAGGGAGGGAATATGTATACAAATCACTTCACTCCCATTTAATTTATATATGTGTATACTGTATATGAATATATACATAAGAAAATTCAATTTTCCTATAGTAAGTTGATGCTCCAGGAAGTTCTTAGTTATCCTGTGGTGGCTTATACTTCTGATATACCCCCACCTGCTGCTGGTTGAGAAATATAGGCTTAAAAAAATATGGTTCAACTACATGGTAATATGATTTACTTTGAGCTTTATTCTTTTTCATTAGAATTGTGTTTTGAAAGACTATATTCTGTTTCATTAGAATTGCTCTTTGTGGTAATTTTAAATTTTAACCTCTTAAAAATACTATACAGAAACAATAGTTCATCATAAAAGAGGTAGACAGAGATGAGAGTAAGAACTCAATTAGTTATGGGATAAGTAGAAACCAGCAGTCAAGTTTCATTCAAATGAACCAAAATGAGAAACAGTAGCAAAATACCAATGTGAAATTGTATTATGGTCCCAATTTTCTAAAAGCTTACAGCATAGGTAAGACTGACATAAGGAGCATTCTTGGGAACTCCCTTCTGGTACAGTGGTTAGGACTTGGTGCTTTCACTGCTGTCATGGCTCAAATTCTGCCCCTCATTGTTTTTGCAAATAGAATTTTGTTAGAACACAGCCTTGCGCATTTTCTGTCCCTGGCAGCTTTCATGCTTCAGTGCAGGATTGAGTAGCTGTGGCAATGGCCATATAGCCTACAGAGCTTGAAATATTTATTCTCCAGCTCTTTATGGGAAAATGTTTGCCGGTTAATGATATGGATAACCTCCTCTTATGTAGTACAACCCTAGCATTCTTATGGAAGTGATATAATCCCCATTTGTTCTATTTTGAATGTCTTATACTATTTAAAATGAGTACTGAGACTTGGTAAAATCAAGACGTACTTTGATAAAGCAGATTGTACTTAACCTTCATTTTTGAAAGAGAAAAATGATTTAATCACTGGGTTTTCATGTTATACTTACTAAAAGCAAAGAAATAAATTGGGCTATACAAATATTAGTAGTTGGACTATCATGGCCAGTACTTGGTGGTTAGGGCATATTATCAATGCACATATGCTCAATTTCCAATTATTTAGGTTCTGATTATGTAGTGTAAGGGTTTTCTAATTTCCTCTGCCTTCTAATTATACCTTTAAAAAAATTTATTTTTTTAAGAATTAAATCCTATAAAACAGATTTTAGGACATAGAATTAAATAGTATAGCTAAGAAAACTATTTTTAACTTTTTTGGGGCTGTTTTTGTACTGTTTTCTTTCTGAATGAATATTTCTAGTAGAATCAAAGCGTTTTGGAGCTGAACTGGATTTTATAACTTTTTTCTCTGAAATCATAATTGTTATTTATTCTAAATAGCCTCCCAAATGTATTTTCTCTAGGAGGATCAGGAATTAAGCCTTTTCTGGAACGTTTTGGAGAGCGTTGTCAAGAACGTAGCAAAGAAAGTCCAGCTCTTAGCACACCTCAGAGGACTCCTGTTATCACTCCAAATACAAAAGCCATACAAGAGAGATTATTCGGGCAAAACGGGTCTTCATCTGCTACTCATCTAGCACAGAAGCTCAAGCAGGTATGACTTACTGCTTTTAACATTATTCATTACCTGGCCTCAGCATGGGACCTACTTGTCAATTGTGAATTCTGACACCAGTCTTTTTGATTGTGATAAATAGCATCTTAAGTCTCTGTATCACTTACATCAAATTGAAACTATTATTGTCTTATATTCCATGTATACTGTGAATTTTTTAATCTTAAAAATGAAGACAAGCAAAGTTAGTAGGATTTGGATATTATTAAACATACTTTGACTCTTGTGTAAAACAGAATTTTTGGTGGTTTTAGGAACGTCAAAAAGAACTAGCATGTCTTCGTAGCCGATTTGACAAGGGGAATTTATGGAGTGACTAGAAAACCTCCTCTTATGTAGTACAACCCTAGGATTCTTATGGAAGTGATATAATCCCCATTTGTTCTATTTTGAATGTCTTATACTATTTAAAATGAGTACTGAGACTTGGTAAAATCAAGACGTACTTTGATAAAGCAGATTGTACTTAACCTTCATTTTTGAAAGAGAAAAATGATTTAATCACTGGGTTTTCATGTTATACTTACTAAAAGCAAAGAAATAAATTGGGCTATACAAATATTAGTAGTTGGACTATCATGGCCAGTACTTGGTGGTTAGGGCATATTATCAATGCACATATGCTCAATTTCCAATTATTTAGGTTCTGATTATGTAGTGTAAGGGTTTTCTAATTTCCTCTGCCTTCTAATTATACCTTTAAAAAAATTTATTTTTTTAAGAATTAAATCCTATAAAACAGATTTTAGGACATAGAATTAAATAGTATAGCTAAGAAAACTATTTTTAACTTTTTTGGGGCTGTTTTTGTACTGTTTTCTTTCTGAATGAATATTTCTAGTAGAATCAAAGCGTTTTGGAGCTGAACTGGATTTTATAACTTTTCTCTCTGAAATCATAATTGTTATTTATTCTAAATAGCCTCCCAAATGTATTTTCTCTAGGAGGATCAGGAATTAAGCCTTTTCTGGAACGTTTTGGAGAGCGTTGTCAAGAACGTAGCAAAGAAAGTCCAGCTCTTAGCACACCTCAGAGGACTCCTGTTATCACTCCAAATACAAAAGCCATACAAGAGAGATTATTCGGGCAAAACGGGTCTTCATCTGCTACTCATCTAGCACAGAAGCTCAAGCAGGTATGACTTACTGCTTTTAACATTATTCATTACCTGGCCTCAGCATGGGACCTACTTGTCAATTGTGAATTCTGACACCAGTCTTTTTGATTGTGATAAATAGCATCTTAAGTCTCTGTATCACTTACATCAAATTGAAACTATTATTGTCTTATATTCCATGTATACTGTGAATTTTTTAATCTTAAAAATGAAGACAAGCAAAGTTAGTAGGATTTGGATATTATTAAACATACTTTGACTCTTGTGTAAAACAGAATTTTTGGTGGTTTTAGGAACGTCAAAAAGAACTAGCATGTCTTCGTAGCCGATTTGACAAGGGCAATTTATGGAGTGCAGAAAAAGGCGAAAACTCAAGAAGCAAGCAACTAGAAACCAAACAGGTAATGTAAACAAGAACTGGGATTTAACTTGTAGTTCTGTATTATAAAATAATTCTTGATATGCTTTCTTGTTCTGATTAACTATGCCACTTTTCATTCATAAACTGTTTTTTTAAACAGTCCAACTTTTCTCTTTATTTTGCCTCTAAGTCATTGTTTATTTTTCATCCATCTTTGTTCTTTGGCCCGTGTGGGACTCCCATCGCAGTGGCCTCTCTTGTTGCAGAGCACTGGCTCTGGGCGCGTGCATAATTGGACGCACTGAGCCAGCCGTTCCTCGGCATGTGGGATCTTCCAGACTTCCATGTGGGCCAGGGCAGACTCTTCACCCACTGGACCACCAGGGAAGCTCCATTCATAAACTTTTTAAATATTCATATCAACTCTGCTTTTTTCTTGTGATATTTTGCTGTTTAATGGTGTTTACAGTAACCTACTTAAAATATAATTTAAGAAGTGTTCTCATCATTCACCTGATTTCAGATTCCTTTTAGCTTTCTATCTAGATGTTGATTTTCAAATGTTTTCTCAGAATCTGCTTTTCTTGTAAATGATTATATATCTCTCCCCAAATATCATACTTTTAGACTATTTGTAATTAGTCACAAAATATTTCCTGAATTTCTTTTTACTCACATTATGTTATGTGCTAAGTTGTTTCAGTCATGTCTGACTCTGTGTAACCCTATGGACTGTAGCCTGCCAGGCTCCAGCTCTGTCCATGAGATTCTCCAGGCAAGAATAGTGGAGTGGGTTGCCATGCTCACTTCCAGGGAAGCTTCCCAACCCAGGGATTGAACCCTCTTCTCTTATGTCTCCTGCATTGGCACGCAGGTTCTTTACCACTAGTGCCACTTGGGAAACCCCTTCATATTGCTTCTTATAGTCAAATTTCATTGATAAGCCTTTAACGACATCCATACAGTGTTTGACTATCTTCTATTTCATCTATGTGCCTATTTTGTATAAAAATCCTTTGTTAGGAATATATGTATATATGTATATATATTTTACTTTTAATTTTATTGAATTATGATTGACATATAGGACTGTATAAGTTTAAAGTATTTTGACTTAACATAATTTACGAAATGCTGATCATAGTAAGTTTGTGAACCTCCATCATCTCATATATATATAAATTTAAAGAAACAGAAAAAAACACATTTTCCTTGTGATTTTCCTTAGGATTTACTCTTTCATATGTAACATAACAGTAGTGTTAATTATGTTAATCATATACATTGCATCTTTGAGGAGGGCGTGGTAACCTACTCTAGTGTTCTTGCCTGGAGAACCCTACAGACAAAGGAGCCTGGTGGGCTGCAGTGCATGGGAGTCAGACATGACTAAGTAACTAACACACAGAGATACACATTACATCTCCTGTGCTTACTAATCTTGTAACTGAAAGTTTATACCTTTTGACCATCTTCATCTAATTTCCTCTCTTCCTCCCACTTCCTCTGGTAACTACAAAGCTGATCTTTCTTTCTATGAACTTCTTTGATTTTTGAAGTATACTTGACCAACAACACTAGGACCTACTTAAAATATAATTTAAGAATTGTTCTCATCATTCACCTGATTTCAGATTCCTTTTAGCTTTCTATCTAGATGTTGATTTTCAAATGTTTTCTCAGAATCTGCTTTTCTTGTAAATGATTATATATCTCTCCCCAAATATCATACTTTTAGACTATTTGTAATTAGTCACAAAATATTTCCTGAATTTCTTTTTACTCACATTATGTTATGTGCTAAGTTGTTTCAGTCATGTCTGACTCTGTGTAACCCTATGGACTGTAGCCTGCCAGGCTCCAGCTCTGTCCATGAGATTCTCCAGGCAAGAATAGTGGAGTGGGTTGCCATGCTCACTTCCAGGGAAGCTTCCCAACCCAGGGATTGAACCCTCTTCTCTTATGTCTCCTGCATTGGCACGCAGGTTCTTTACCACTAGTGCCACTTGGGAAACCCCTTCATATTGCTTCTTATAGTCAAATTTCATTGATAAGCCTTTAACGACATCCATACAGTGTTTGACTATCTTCTATTTCATCTATGTGCCTATTTTGTATAAAAATCCTTTGTTAGGAATATATGTATATATGTATATATATTTTACTTTTAATTTTATTGAATTATGATTGACATATAGGACTGTATAAGTTTAAAGTATTTTGACTTAACATAATTTACGAAATGCTGATCATAGTAAGTTTGTGAACCTCCATCATCTCATATATATATAAATTTAAAGAAACAGAAAAAAACACATTTTCCTTGTGATTTTCCTTAGGATTTACTCTTTCATATGTAACATAACAGTAGTGTTAATTATGTTAATCATATACATTGCATCTTTGAGGAGGGCGTGGTAACCTACTCTAGTGTTCTTGCCTGGAGAACCCTACAGACAAAGGAGCCTGGTGGGCTGCAGTGCATGGGAGTCAGACATGACTAAGTAACTAACACACAGAGATACACATTACATCTCCTGTGCTTACTAATCTTGTAACTGAAAGTTTATACCTTTTGACCATCTTCATCTAATTTCCTCTCTTCCTCCCACTTCCTCTGGTAACTACAAAGCTGATCTTTCTTTCTATGAACTTCTTTGATTTTTGAAGTATACTTGACCAACAACACTAGGCTAGTTCTACACTATGCTAGTTCCTATAGTGATTCGATGTTTCTATAGATTGCAAAATAATCACTATGATAAGTCTAGTTACTATTTGTCACCATATGAAGATACTATATTATTATTGACTTTATTCCCTGTGGCATACATTTCATCCCTGTAACTCATTTATTTTGTAACTGCAAGTTTGCACGTCTTAATTTTCCTATATTAGATTACATTTTAAGGCTAAAAATAATAGAACTATATTCAACATGGGGCCAGTAGAAATGGAATAATACATTTAACCATATTCTTTGAGAAGGCTTTATTTGATTTTGTTTTTTGCCAGTTCCCCTTCTTAACAAATGATGTTTCCCAAGGTTTTGATCTCAATCTTTTTTGTGTGTGTGTGTGTCTCACTTGTCCTGGAACATCTCTTTTCCATCCTAATATCTAGCTGCAGCTAATCAGAGAAATACTAATCATGCTTGGTTGTGCTGCCCTCACCCTCTCTTGAACTCTAGTTGAGCTCTGGTTGGTTGAAAGAGCTTTCTTTGCTGGAATATCTTCCCCATGTAGTCTCTGCCTTCATTTAGGGCTTTATTCTATAATTCCTCATCTAACACAATCTGGCAGTTCTTCCTTGGCTCCTTCCTCTTGTTACAGTGTCTTCCCACCACCTGGCCTTTAGCACATACACACATAAACACACACACGTTCAGTGATACATTTTAAGCCAACCCATAACATCATTGTGATTTTCCTTATGATTTACTCTTTCATATGTAACATAACAGTAGTGTTAATTATGTTAATCATATACATTGCATCTTTGAGGAGGGCGTGGTAACCTACTCTAGTGTTCTTGCCTGGAGAACCCTACAGACAAAGGAGCCTGGTGGGCTGCAGTGCATGGGAGTCAGACATGACTAAGTAACTAACACACAGAGATACACATTACATCTCCTGTGCTTACTAATCTTGTAACTGAAAGTTTATACCTTTTGACCATCTTCATCTAATTTCCTCTCTTCCTCCCACTTCCTCTGGTAACTACAAAGCTGATCTTTCTTTCTATGAACTTCTTTGATTTTTGAAGTATACTTGACCAACAACACTAGGCTAGTTCTACACTATGCTAGTTCCTATAGTGATTCGATGTTTCTATAGATTGCAAAATAATCACTATGATAAGTCTAGTTACTATTTGTCACCATATGAAGATACTATATTATTATTGACTTTATTCCCTGTGGCATACATTTCATCCCTGTAACTCATTTATTTTGTAACTGCAAGTTTGCACGTCTTAATTTTCCTATATTAGATTACATTTTAAGGCTAAAAATAATAGAACTATATTCAACATGGGGCCAGTAGAAATGGAATAATACATTTAACCATATTCTTTGAGAAGGCTTTATTTGATTTTGTTTTTTGCCAGTTCCCCTTCTTAACAAATGATGTTTCCCAAGGTTTTGATCTCAATCTTTTTTGTGTGTGTGTGTGTCTCACTTGTCCTGGAACATCTCTTTTCCATCCTAATATCTAGCTGCAGCTAATCAGAGAAATACTAATCATGCTTGGTTGTGCTGCCCTCACCCTCTCTTGAACTCTAGTTGAGCTCTGGTTGGTTGAAAGAGCTTTCTTTGCTGGAATATCTTCCCCATGTAGTCTCTGCCTTCATTTAGGGCTTTATTCTATAATTCCTCATCTAACACAATCTGGCAGTTCTTCCTTGGCTCCTTCCTCTTGTTACAGTGTCTTCCCACCACCTGGCCTTTAGCACATACACACATAAACACACACACGTTCAGTGATACATTTTATAAATGTGTCACCAAACTGCCTTGTCCTCTGTAATTATTACCATAACTTTGTGTGAGCACCTTGCATTTAGTCTGGTTACTCTCCAGTCCAGCTAACCACTGCTGCCAGAAAAATATTTCTGAAGGCAGATAGGCATGTATTCCTTTGCTTAAAATCCTGGAGAACTTCCCAAAGCCATCATCATAAAAATGTCTAAAATGCTTGGCTTGATACCTAGAATCATTCAGAAATCTGGCTTCTCTCACTGCTCTTCTGCATGTGTGCTTCAGTCTTGTCATGCAGAATATTTGTGGTTTCTGTAATGTTCCTGTGTTTTCAGATCTCTTCTTTGCCTTGCTAGTCTTTGTGGATGAAGTATCTTTATAATGAGCTGCTTCATTAAGAACAGGTCAAACTTTAATTTCCTCTGGAAATTTTTACTTGATCCTTTTCCCAGTTTACC